>VXBB01001981.1:0-27040 GCA_013399915.1 Illadopsis cleaveri | reverse complement strand
GTCCCTGCCTGTGGCAGTGGAGTCAGAACTGGATAATCTCTGAGGTCCCTTCCAGCCCAAACCTTGCTATGGTTCTGTGCTAGTGCAGTCAGGGTTTTCCAGCTGACCTGTGCCCACTCGGTGTCACTCTGACTTGGCTGCTCAGTGTAGGAGTTCATTACCAGTACTTGTTCACACTTTCTTTTGTAGTGCCACTGGAAACTGTCTTGAACTTTAGATAAGCCACGTTTATCCTTTGTCTCTTATTGTTTGCTAAAATAAGCTTGAATTCTTTCATTCCTTTTAAGATCATCACTGTATCTGTTAAGCAGCTGTTTTCCTAAGCTGAATAGTTGAGTAATCAACATCAGCAATTTCTGCATGTGTGGTTTTTCTTAGAAAGAGGAAGGAGCTTAAACTCCATTTTTTTCCCTTCAAGAATGTGTTTCTATCTCAAATAGTAGTGTTACTTGATAGATTGCTCTACTCAGTAATTCTGAAGGGTTCTTCTTAAGCTTGTAGGAAGTCCTGAGTAAGGCTGTTCAAAGATACTTGCAAGTAATTTGTGTTACATATTTCAAGTCTTATGTGAAGAATGCCTTCTGTACCCCTGATAATATAAATGCTACAATAGCTGATGATAATCTGTTCTAAGCATGTTGTTTATTTCACTTTCAGAATTCTGAGGATGTCCGGTGTAAATGCATCTGCCCTCCTTACAAGGACCATTCAGGCCATATTTACAACAAAAATGTTTCACAGAAAGACTGGTGAGTGCGTGTGGCACATGCAAAATGATAATAAATCTTACTGGTTAAAGACTTGTTCTGTAGTGATTATGGACGAATCTCCTGTGGTGGTGCCAGGACAAAGCGGAGCATTTCCATAACTTACTGGAGCTTTTCTTTCAAAAGTACTCCAGAATTCTAGCTCTAGCAAGGGACAAGGCTTAAATCCAGTAACTTTTGCCCTGTCTTCTGTTTTTATGTTTGCTTGCATGTTTGATTGTTTGTTTAGACTTGGAAGTGGTAGAAGGGAAGAAAGTGGTGTAATTTGAATCCAGTGGCTTGGAATGGTGTAAAGGCAAGGAGGCACAAACCTGGAACTGGGACTTGGGAGCATTGTCTTTGCTTGCTCTACTCTTGAAGGCCACCCCATCATTTAGGAACTGTTGTTTCTGGAGTTCTGTGAGGTTCCAGTTGATTTTGCACTTTCTAGCAACTTGGAGAAGAAAAAATGCTGATATTAATATTTCTTATATTCTCAGTAACAGACTTACTACTGTACTTAGCCAACATACAAGATTTCTGCAGTGCTTGGGCAGTGCATTGATAGCAGCTTCCAGTCACAGGAACAGCAATTGCACAGATTGTACCTGGCATGTATTTTTGATATTTGTAGCTTGAATGCTGCATTCATACACAGAGGAAAATGTAGTTCTGCTTTCACATAAATGAGAAAAATAAACCCTCCACTCCCCTGCAGAGGCTGTGAGGTGGCACTCAGCAGTTGCAGCCTTGAAGAAGAAGTACAGAGAAGACAGAAGAGTTGAGCTGGTGCCTGGCTGAGTGTTTGCAGCACTGTAATTTAGCCCAGTAAAGTGTTGAGTCCCAGGCTGCTGCTGTCACTTCAGGCCTTTTGTTTCACTACCTGCTGCTGGCTGTGCCAACACTGAGGTAACCAGGAGAAAGGTGAAACAGGATTCTGGTTCTGTCAGTGCTCTGCAGGGACCCTGGGGGTCTGAACTCTGAGTAACAACCTGAGTCAGCAGAAAGACCAACATTACATAAGTTGTTGTTGGGAGCAGTTGTCTCATGGCAGCTGGATTTAAATGCTGTGCTATGGAGTGCCCATAATGTTGTCAGCCACACTTTTCCACAGGGGACTGACTTATATTTGGTAATCTTTTAAGTCAAATGCTTTTGCTGAAAGCTGAATGCTCTTTATTCACTGTCTTGTTTTTTAGAGAAATAACCCATCTGACTTCCTTTTTTTTCCCCCAATGTCTGTACCTTGTGACTATGAGAAAAAAAGAAATTCAATTCATGAATGTCAAAAGAGAGGCTAATCTCCCTTCAGACAGTGAAAGGATGGAATAAGGCTCTTTTGAGTATGGTGAAGAAAGAAGTGGAATTAGTAGCTGAAATATACTTTTATCCATGATGTCAGTGTCAAGTGATGCATTTGTGCTGGATTCATATCCTTGGACTTGTTCTGCTAACAGCTTTAATACTTTCACTGGAATATGAAAACACTCTATTGAGTTAGAAAGATCTTAAAACTTGTTTAGCAGCTTGTCAGTAGCTGAATTTCTCATTTAAGTGACATAACTGTGGCACAGTGATTTGTTTGTACCTGCAGTTTAGAACAACTGAACTTAAGTAGCTGAGCTTCTCATCTCCTGCAGCAGAGTGGAACAGCTCAGCTGAAGCCAGCTCAAAACTGACTGGGCAGTTTCTGTGTTTCCTCAGTGATTGTCTCCATGTGGTGGAGCCTATGCCTGTCCCTGGACCTGATGTAGAAGCTTATTGTTTACGTTGTGAGTGCAAATATGAGGAGAGAAGCTCAGTCACAATTAAGGTAAGCAATGTCATTCTCTTGGCATATATTAAAGAATTCAACTGTTTGGTAAATATATCTTTTAGAGAAATGCTATTTTTAAAGGAAAAACTGTTCTAAGACAGTAACTTTTTTGCAGCAGTTGCTTACAATCTTGAGTAGTTACAATAGCATCAAACTTTAGCTGAAGAAGTGAATCCAAGACCCTTTATTGAAGATCTCCACTTTTGAGACTTTACATCTTGCTAAAATTCTGAATGTTCTGAGACATTTTGTTAAGCTTTGGGCTTTGTTTTCCTTATTATTTCAGAGGGCCTCTCATTACACAGCTGCCTTACTTTCTTACTACAAATTTTCTTTATCCATGTTTGTTCTAACTGATGTTTTCCTTGCTCTTCGCATCCTTGTCCCATTGGAGCCATTGAGGCCTGGACTGCTGTGAATAGACTACAGTATGTCTTTTAGTTTTTGACAAGACAGACTACTTTATTTTGGGATTTTAGAAGTTTGGGGTTTTGTTTTGCCTTCCTGTTTTGCTTGGTGACTGAATGCAGATCTGTGCTAGACAATGGGAGATCATTGGGTGGTGCCCCAGATTTGTCACCTGTTTAATGGCCAGGCTGAACAGTTGTCTTGGTGGAAGTGAGAGTTATAACACTGAATTGTTTTAAGAGAATAGCCTAAGATTCTTTGCAAGGTCTCACTGTTTCAAGCTGCCCTAAACCCTTCTAATACCATGTTGTAGTTAGTTTTCCTTTCTTTCTGGGTTTTAAATCCTCTGGTGACACTATCAAAGATCAAACTTCGCCTGTACTCCTCTTTTTGTCCTTGCTGCCTGTTGTGAGACTGGTGGGGAAATGTCACAGTCTTGGCATAAACTGTGCTTGCATTATCTAGGTGACAATCATCATATACCTGTCCATTTTGGGCCTGCTTCTTCTGTACATGGTGTACCTTACCCTGGTGGAACCTATCCTGAAGAGGCGTCTCCTTGGACATTCACAGCTCATACAAAGTGATGAAGACATTGGGGTGAGTTCACCAGAGTCTTTGTGCACTTGGTTGGCATAAAGACTGGGGTGGTTGGTTGATAAATAATGATTTGGGGTGAGCAGCCTTTTTTGCCAGGCAGTGTAGATGCTTTTCCTGCTGGGAGAGGAAAAGAAAGGTGTATGATGACTTCTGTGAAGCCACTCTCTCATTTTTCACCTAGCTGGAAAGTAGTAAAGTGAGAACTGCTTCAGTTATATCAGCTCTAGGCACAGATTGTTTTCACAGAGAAGAAACAGTGTAGGAATGGAGGTAAGAATATACAGGAGTACAGCTTTTTAAGAGTTAATGATCCAGTCTTGCCAGTGTTCATTTTTGTGGGAAGTGCTTACTGCTTAGATTGCTCTCTACAAAAAGAAAGTACGGGGGTTGCATCTTCTGTTGTTCAAGTGTGAATTTCTTGATGCTAAAACTTCAAGAAGAAATTGCTATAATGAAGTAGAATAGTGATGGATGCTGAAATAATTTCTTAGTATTACAGCCAGAAATCAAAATGTGACAGTATATTCCAACAGATCAGAAGAACTTTTTTTGGGACAAGGGGAGTATTCCAGTGGTGACATGGTTTCCTGTCATTACTGGCCTTTCCAGTCTCTAGCACTGGGTAACAATCACATATTTTTTTTTTATGAAATCAAGGTACACAAAAGTACTATCTAGGAAAACGCTTAATTTTGAATACTTAATTATCCCCTTGGCAAACAGAAACACCTTTTTATGTGCAGGTGGCTGATGAGTGTCCCACTGTTTCTGAACTTCCCTGTGTATTACATGTAGACATGTTTCAGCTGTCCTTGTATTGACAACATAAGATTTTTCCAGTCACCTCGAGGAGGACTTTGGGTTGAAGGTTTTTGTTATTGTTGTTTTGTTGTTTTTTTTTAAAGGAAGTATTTGAATGACTCTTCCTCTGTGTACATTCTCATAGCAATTTGGGCAGCTCCTACTTGAATTAAGTGATCTTGTGCTGTATGCTATATCTCAGAAAAATTTATAGCTTAGGCAAGTTATCTTAATGCCTTTGAATGTGAGTTAGTCTTTTGATTGTAGATGGAAGAAGTGAAATAAGTCCCATGGCAGAGGTCAGGTTAACTGCAGAATGAATTTACCTCAAAGTCTGGATCCATCTTAACCAGTGTTATGTTTTGCTGTAGCTATTCTGTGAACATAACATGATTTAAGGTCCATTATAAATTATCCCCATTCTTGCCTTCCCTCTTGCAAGTTCTTGAGATATTCTTGTCACACTTCAAAAATACCATGTCCATGGATTTTGTGGCTGAATTTCAAGGCAGTTTGTTCACTCTTTCTTGTTGCCCATAGGTGACAGTGGCAACTGATGAATGTAAGCCACTTCAGTAGTCCTCTTTCCTGTTAAATTCTTTTTTCCCCTTATTGTCTACACAGAAATTGACAGTATCTAGCCTTGGAGCTGAGGATCTTGTTTGTCAGGAGGGTCAGTGCCATCTAGACTGCCCCATGTTCTCCCACCATGTGTTTTACAGTAGCAAACCATATGTTGCTATTATGTTTTTTTTCCCTGTGAATGAAGTGACCAGTCTCCTGTTAAATACCCGTTCTAGGTACATCCAATTGTATAACTTTTATGATGAGATGATAGCTCTTTTGATCAGGGATTGTCTCTTGTTCTCTATGAACATATTTTTTTAATGCTCATTGTGACTTTGGGACTTAATATCAATCATTTTAATAGGTATCATTGATGATAATCTGTGCACAGCTGACATTGAGCTGCTCTGCATGGTCATGTCACAAATAAAGTATCCATTAATCTAAATGTCTTCAAAAGTGTTCTGGAAAAAAAGGAATGTGAAATGTATGGATACAAAAAGACAGTTATTTAATATAGGACATAATTATGTTATTTTTCATTATGCATTGCATATCTGAAGTAGCTTTAGCAGCATGACTTTGTCCAAACAGTTTAATAGCCAAATAAGAAGTTCAGTTCCAACTCTTACTGTTTATAACTTGGCTATATTTGGTAGCAGAAAATAAAGCCTTGCAGATACTGTTAGAAAACAGAGTAAATGTTAAACAAGCACTTGGTTCTTGTTGAGCTCTGTCACTTAAACAGCTGTATTGACACTGTACTTTCAGACAGCTCAGCACAATAGGCTTAGTTTGGTAAACATCAGAGTGTGTTGTTTTGATATAAAAGCTGTGTGTGAACATCCTGAGCTGCCTGGCAGGAAATGGCCAGGAGCTGGCAGGGAGCTGACCCTAATTCAGTTGTGAAATGCATTCACCACAGTGATGGGGGTGCCTGGGTCTGCTCTGGGCTGCAAATGGATGCAAGACTGTGGAACTGGTCCTGCAGCTCACCATGGTGTCTCTGGGCAGCAGGTAATTGACAGTACAATGAAGTGTGGTTTAAATCTGTGGACGTTCCTGTGAATGAGAAATTGAAGTACAGTTCCAACAATTCAAAAACTCATTTGGTCATTGTTACTGACCAGCTTGTTGGAGCATCTCATTTACCTCAAAAAACCCCACAAAACCATCCCAACCCCCACATCCTGTGGAACGTAACGACACAGAAGCCTCGTAGCTGGAAGTTGTGAGGAGTAACCGTGGGGTTTTTGCTGTTGCAGGACCACCAGCCCTTTGCAAACGCGCACGACGTGCTGGCGCGCTCGCGGAGCCGCGCCAACGTGCTCAACAAGGTGGAGTACGCCCAGCAGCGCTGGAAGCTCCAGGTGCAGGAGCAGCGCAAGTCCGTCTTCGACCGCCACGTCGTGCTCAGCTAAGGGGGCCTCAGGGGAAAGGAGCTCCAGGCACGTGGACTGGTGGAAAAAGCTGACAGAAGTCTTCCTGATCCTGCCAATTCAGAAGAGTTTTCTTGAATGATTTGTTATTGATTTGAAAAAAAACCCAACAAATTAAACAAGTGTTTGAACTTCAAAGGAATGTACTAGAGTGGAAGCGATTTAAACAGATTAGTTAACCAAAAGCTTAAATCTTGGTTTTCAAATGTCTTTTACTAACAAAACTGAGAAGAAAATAAACCCTAAGATACCTGGGGTTGCCACTGTGGTACATTATTTACAGTTGTGACTTTATGGTGGTTTTTAACTATATATTTCTCTTTACTATTTATGTGGTTAAAAAGTACCTGGGAACACAGTAATTACTTACAACTCACTAATCACTTTATGTAAAGACCTTTTGTAAATATACTTGGATTTTCTGCTGATTGATGCTAGGTACTGGAAATCAAAATCTTGCAGTGTAGTTTTGGTCTCAGAATGAAACCCTGCTGGCTGTGTTCATCATTTGGTTTCTTGCACTCGTACTTTCAAGATGCTTGTATGGCAAGTGATGTCTGCAGATTTAAGGCAAAACATAAGTGGACACTGTCTTCTGGATCTGCATATTTCAAGTACTGTGATGTAGATAAATTCAAATGCAGTGCACATTCAAGACAGTGTTGACATTTTGTTCTATTTTGCTTTAATAGCTTAATATATTGTAGGTGTATGATAGCTCTTAAAAAATCTTTCCCTTTCTTTTCATGGGTAAAGTCTCAGGAGTTAGTATATGATGAAATATTTATTGTAAAAATCTTCCTGCATTTGTCTGGATTGATGGTGTAAGGCACATACTTTCTCTAGCACCTGTCATCTTGGGAGTTGGGTGTATTTTTTTATCTGTGACTCTGTACTCATCTCTCTTCAGAGGTTATACAGTTGCTAGATGACTAACTTTCATATATCCCCTTTGGAATGTAACAATTAAAGATAAAACTGATTTTTGAAAAGTGGATCTGCATTATCAGTTTGTCATCATTTTTCTCCCTCATTATGCTGCATGTAAATTCCATCTATGAAAGTACTCCTCTGAAAACACTTCAGAGTAGAAATATGCACTTGTTAAGTGATTAGGTAAAAAAAGGCTCATCAAATTGTTAATTGAAAGAAGTTTTTAATCCCTGACTCAGATGTAGCTGTGCATATGTAGTTGCATTATTGTGTGACAGTTTTCAGTTCCAGTGTGCAAGGGAGTGGTATATGGAAGAATACTGTTTCTGGGGGCAGTTTTGGCTTCCTTAGTCCATGCCTGGGGGACAGACAGATACAGAGCTTCATTTTCATGTCCTGTAGACTTCCAAAACTGAGTTAACCTGGAGTGAATTAAGCAGGTTGTGAATTGGTGGATTCACAAGATTCTTGCTTTAAATTAAAAAAAAAGAAAATTACGTGAGGATTGACTGATCAAGAAAAATAAATTCAGGCTTGCGTTCAGTGTTTGTGTTCAACATCACCCCGATGAGTGGGAAGTTGTTCAGTTGGTGCTGTTTCTTTACTGGTTATGACACTGATGTATTTAGGGTCCACTAAAGAAAAAGAATGCAGCCTGTTTGTGGAATACTTGCCTTGATGTCTACCAGTCCTGGGAGTTGTTCTATGTTGTGGCTGCTTGTCCTGTGAGGCCTGAAGCTGGTGTGGGAAGGGGGATGTTAGATACAGCACTGTGGCCCACACAGGGGCAGCAGAAGGTGAAGCTTTCTTTCCTTGGTGGATGACAGTCACAAGAAGCAGGACTCAATGCATGTACATCTTCTGCTAGGAAAAGTATTTCTGATCTCAGTGTCATACAGTTTTAAGCTAAGCTGGTTTGGGTTTGGATTTTTTTGCATGATTATACTTTGATTGATAGAAGGGGCAAACCATGAGATAGTCTTAAGTGTCAATCCTGTAAAATGTGGGAATCTTGAAGATAGGTGTCTTATTTTCTTGCACCTGTACAATTGGACAGCTATAGACTGATGTGTGTAGCATCCATGTACATGTATACATTGCATTATAGATTCCATACTGTTTCTCTTTTAAAGCAAAACTTGTGTTGTTACTGTTGGCTAACTGTTCTCAAATCTTCTCTTGTATATATTCACCTTTTATATGATGTTACACTCAACACTAAAAGAATTTCCCAAAATTACAGGTATAATGATTAAATTTAAAGGCATTGAGCTGACTAATAATATGTGTCCTCACCTGTAGTGGAGAGAAATCCATCACAAATTTATAAATAAATGCTGTTTTCCTGTGTTTAAAACAAAGCTGTGGGAATTAGTTTGCTTATGCCTTGATGGTGAATATTTACCTAAATCTAGCCAATTGTTATATTTAGACATTAGAGTACAAAATGCCAATAAATGAAAATACTGTTTTGTATTTTCCTTACTATACTGTAGTAGTCTGCAACAGAAGGCGAACAGGAAGTGAACAAACTACATTCCTGATTACTTTTTCAGGTAATCTGGATGTGTTCAGTAGCAGTTCCAAAATTTCTAGCCCTTAATGCCAAGTTTTGTTGCCATCATAGCTGTGATGTGGGTGGAAAAGCCCAACCAGAAATGAGCAGATCTAACTGTAAGCTATTTTGCATGTTGTCAATTGACTATAAATTGCAGCAGTCATTGACTCAGTGGAACAAGCTACATAATTCAGGTAAGAGACTTGCATGTTTCTGTATCTAGCCACAGAGCTTCACTGAATATCAATGTTCTTGTAAATCACTTCTACCAGCATTTTACTAACAGTGTTTTCATAGCTTTTTTATGAGTCCTGTTTAATGTGATCTCTTATTTAATAAGGTGTTAGAAAAATGGAACATTAACTTCTTTTTTTTTTTTTTTAAATATTATTCAGATATTTTCAGGTATTCATCACTCTTAAGACAGCACGTTTTGTTTCCTTGGATTTTACTTTCATCTGAAGGTTGGTGAGTCTCTAGTCTAATAGGAAATTATTCCTAACACTTGCATTTTGCACTTTGTGCAGATGTTGAGGCTGCAAGTAACTTTTATGTAATATTGTTACACAGCACAAGTGTCAGTACAAATATCAATAGCAAGTATCTCTTCTTGAGGGGTTTATGTTGATTTTGCTTTCTTGCTCTGGAGTGATGTGCCTTTTTTTTTTTTTTTTTTCCTTTGTAGCAGACTTTTTTTCCTCAGTGTTTTTAAGTTGTTAGCAGCAGAAAGTTTTTAGGCAATAACCCAAGCTCTATAAGTAGAAAAGGGAAAGTTGACTGTCTACTATTTTCATTTTATGAGGAGTGTATATTCACCTCTGAACTTTTTGCTTGCATATTAAGGTGAAATGGATGTGGGTTCATGCTTTTAGCCTACCTACAGAAGTACCTGTTTAGGATGCATGGGACTCCCACTCATGCCTAACAGCTGTAAATGAGTTCTTCACTCATAGGATTTCTGTTGTGAAATCTACGTGCATTAGGAAAAGAGACAACTCTGCATACAGAGGCATTTTCATAGAGTATATTGTGAGAACAGGTCCATACCAAGTAAATGTTCTCTGTATAAATGTGGCAGGTATGAAGTCATTAGAAAACATTACATTATCCCCATGTCCTGGTGAAGGATTTGTGTTCTGGAACTGTGATTGGAACATGAGACTTTGCCAGATTTCTGTGAGTATGGAATCCAGCAGTTTCTAGTAACCTAGTTGAATGTTCAGGTGTGGTTTCCATTTTAGAGGATGCAATAGAACCTAAGTGATTTAGACAGCAATGTATGGATGTACAAGTGGATGGTGAGTAAGAGCATTTTTGGATCAATTCTGTGTAGGCAAGTATTGGTTGCAATCTGTGAGGGTGGCTCACAGTGATTCTTTAAAAGTTAACAGGTTATTTCAAATATATTTAAAGAAGCTATTAGGTAACAGTCATTACACTTTCAGCACTGAGGCTGATGTTTAGCTGTTTGAATAATGATACTGGGAAGGCACTGTAATGCAGCTTCTTATAAACCCCTGCAAGAGTATCTGTGTAATAAAAGTGGTTTGAGTAGTTATACCTGCTGTAGTGCTGCTCTGAAGAGAGGAGATGAGGGTAGGCCAGTCTGACTTACAGATTTCCAGCAGGGCCCCAACAATTGTGTGCCATCCCTTCTTTGTATTACTAGGGCATGCATTTTTCCTTAATAAATTGTTCATTTCATAACCCTCTAGCAGTAGGATTGTTTTTAGTATTTCATGTCTGTGTTTAATCTGCAGATGAATGGAGAAGGAATGTGAGGACCTAAGGAGATGTCAGATTTAGTAGAAATTCTCTTGTCTCTCTAAACTTCTTGTAAATCTTTGTATGAGTGGATGTAATACCTGCCAGAGTTGGAATTAAGATTGAGACCCATTCTCTGCACAAGTTTTCCATTTTGTTAAGATGGTATATTGAATGAGGCATCAAATGAGTAGAGAGAAAAATAATTTGTCTTTGAAGGCTCTTCGGTATGAATAGGGAGTCTTTTACTGGAGCTGTAGATTTAGTTTTTTTCAGGGAGGGGAAGAGGGTGGGGGGAATGCCTCAGATGTTGGCCTGCTTTACTTGTTGTCTGTAGACATGTAAGTTTTAGTGGGTTTGGAGCAAGCTAGACAAGCTAGACCCTTGTGGAATACTTATAGGTAGAGTCTCTTAATTTCCAAAGCTGGTGAGGTTAAAGGAGACTGCTTGCTCTTTCCATTAGGAAACTTTAGTGGCTTTATATTAATATTTGTTCTGCATTCATTTAATCAGTGTGACTGACTTGCACTTTCTTGCACTTTTTAAATGGGAGGTTGTCTTGTTCTACCTGATCTTCCAACATCATTCTGAAATGTCACAAATGCATGAAAAAATCTCTTTTGGGAAATGTCAGCAAGGCCAACCAAGTGTTGGTAAGTCCAGGTGAGTTTTTTATACTGTTCAGTGTGAGTTGTTTAAAGTATTCTATAATTATGTGTTTCCAGGCTAAATGCAGAACTTGATGGATGGCAAAAGCTACTGTAACCTCATCTGTGCTGAGGCTCAGCACATACAGCTGGCAAGGCCTTTCTGTGCTGACCCCCTGGTGACATTTCACGTGTACCCAGAAACACCAAACCAGGTCCCTTTGCCTGAAGATTTGTCATTCCTTCCTTTCATGTCGGAGCATCTCATCGCGGAGACCTTCTACAGTGAGCCCTGCCCCTTTCCCTACCAAATGCCCCATTCCAGTCTCCACAAAAGTGAGTACTCCTATGGGTCAGCTTTCATCAGGAAGAGGAATGAGAGGGAAAGGCAGCGTGTTAAGTGTGTCAACGAAGGCTATGCCAAGCTGAGGCACCACCTGCCCAAGGAATACTTGGAGAAAAGGCTCAGCAAAGTGGAGACCCTCCGTGCTGCTATCAAATACATTCGGTACCTGCAGTCTGTGCTGTGCACTGACTCTGTGCTGGCAGGAAAAGGTGTCACAGAGCCAAACCAAGCACCTAAAGCCACTAACAAGCAAAGCCAGCTTTTGAAGACGATCTGAAGTGTTCCAAAGCCAGCCAAAGCTATCCTGTCTGGGAATGTAGTAGCCACTGTGTTGATGACGTGTGTGTTCCTGGCACTTCTTAGGAGCAGATCGTGGCACACGTCACTATCAGCCCACACAAGAGCTGTAACGTTGCAGATAGTAACTTCACTTAGACATGAGAAAGACAACTGGGAAAATCTCAGCTGAACGACCTAAGTTAATTCATGAAAATCAGAGCATGTTTCTAAATTTGTCATCAAGCTAAAAATGTAACACCTATATGTGTGAAGTAACTGTATGTATCATCACAACCTGCATGCTTTAAAATAAAATCTTTCTACTTATGGGACTGAGATTCTTTTCATTTTCTGTAATGTTATTGGTTTGCTCTCCCATACACTTTCTTAAAATATTCAGTCTAATTGCCAGCGTTTCTTTTAAAATACCTTTTTAAAGGTTCTAAGGAGTGTTGTTAAATGCCAAAAGAAAGGAAAATTTAGTTTTAAATGGAATAGAAAAAATAGAGTAGGGTAGGAGCTCTCTGAAGCACAGTTACTGAACATAGGAAAAGCATAAAGTTTTGCAAGTGCTGTTCCATCATTTTCTTATTAGTGAATATTTTAATTGCATTGAAATCTTTTGATATTGTGGAATTTCTATTGAAAAATGGATTCTTGTACAGATGTCAGTGCCCTTAAAAATTACTAGGACTGCTTACATACTACACTGTATAAAGAGGACTGGCAAGGTTTTGTCCACTGGCATAATAATAATCCTGCAATAGAAATTTTTTGGGACTTTGACTGATGATTGTTGAGGTTTTCCCCGATCTCCCAGTCTGTTCCTCTGTACTGCTGATGGTTTCAGTTAAGTGTTATAAGATAGAACTGTGTGAAGATGATGAAGAGAGTGTAGCTCATAACTGATAAAGTGTCTTAACATTTACTCTGTGTAAGGGAGTCATTGATACTAAATAATTCTGTTGGCAGCATGAGAGCTTGTAGGCTGTCTGTGCAGCAGAAAGTACAAAAAAATAGTTGCAGACTTACCAAGTGATGTGTCCTTCTCCCTACCTTCAGTCCTCCCACCCTGTTACATTGTTTTTATAGCAGTGAATTGAAACGTGCCTAAAAAAAGGCAATTAAGTATTCCAAGCACCTCCTCCCCCCAAAAAAACCACCAACAAAGCCAACCAAACAAAAAATCAACAAACGCCAGCTCTTTGTTTTTCTTTTAAGGAGGATGTGAAAATTAGCGATGTCAGCAGAGATTAACAGGTAGATTTCTGCATTATGATACGATATATTTTTGATAGGCACTTTGTAGGAGAGGAGTAGAATTCATTAATCCTTCCCCCTTAGTGTGAAAGGAGAAAGTTGTAAAGTGATTTGACCTTATTTTGTCTCAGCTTCAACCTTTCTGTGCATATTTCAAACATATTTATTTGTCACACCCTGTGGTGGTAAGGTTTTTAAATTTTTCCTTAATCTGAACTGTAACTTTGATGCTGTTTTTTGCCCTGCAGTCATAGGCAGAAGCCTAGAGGACACTGAGCTCTCTTAAAATGCCTTCCCTGCCCCTGCAGTCCTGCAGTGCAGTAGATCCACAGGGAGCTGAAAACTGAGCAAATGTGTGGCAGTCAAATGGTCCTCTCTGAAGTCAGTTCCCAGTTCTGCTGGGTTTTAACCAGTAAGGTCAGGATGTCCAATCCTGGGAGTAACAGCTGTGGCAACCTCCATAGCAACTGGGAAACACTGGCTGCAAAAGGCTCCCTGTGTCCAACAGGGTGAGATTTCTGCATTCAGACTCAATCCAAATGGACCAGGTGTATTGTCACCAATAGCTGGTAAGTCTAAAATACTGCTGTGCCAAAGTACTTGGAGTAACCCAGAAAAAGCAGCATGATTGCCTTTGTCAATGCACTGTTTTGTGTAGAAACAGAGTCCCTACTCTGAGCTGAATGGTGTTAAAATGTGCTTTAATGTAGAAGTGGTAGTTGCCCTTCTTTGAAAAGTATTACTGATTCCATCGTGTTTTGGTTTGTAACAGGAGTTTGTGCAGTCGTGAAGTAAGTGGATATATTGTGCTGGTCTTCTGACTTGAATATGAATTTTGCAGCAGTTACTCCACTCTTCTGGCTGGGTTTGCTGTGCTAGTTTTTTGAAATTATGTATCTATCTGTGAGTCTCCCTAAAAAAGACTTCCAAATCATATTTCTTAGATAAGAGACAAAATATAATCTAAACATGAGTGCTTAAACTGCATTTTGTAAAATAAATTAAGTACTTAAATTTTATAAGTTGTTGAATTTCCATGCAAATTTTATCCTAAGTGTTTCTAAGCAATATTTAAAAAGAAAAAAATTAATGGAAGCTTGTCTACTACATCTTTTGAAATTACCAGAGATAGCATCACATCATTGATCTTACTGTGACAGCCTCTGAATAGTTATCACTTGTCACATCTGAGCATTTCATTCTTTCTTGTTGCAAGCCATAATCCTACTGTTAATAAAACATGACAGGGCAGCTGAAAGATCAAAATATTTCCTCTTAATACATCACTATAAATAAATAACAGGGAAATGTAATCTAACATCAAGTTCAGAACCTGTCACGTTTACTCAGCTTGTCAACTTCAGCTGTAATTTCTATCTTAGGCTGTAAATCAGGGAAGGTTTGGCTGGGTGTGTGCACAGAAAAGCTTTAAAGGAAGAATGTAGGTTTAAGAAAAGAGAGCTGGGTGTTATGGAGGACAACAATTGTTGGAGGGAGGTGGTGAAAGTTATTATTTTCCTGGGGATTTTCACAGCATTTATATTTTCCTTGGGTGTTGCTGCACTTTTTCCAGATTAGCATTTGGGTGAGTGAAGATCACTGAAGTCAGTGATGTGGGCTCATCTGGCCAAATGCCAGTCTGAATATTTTGAATTCAGTGTTTTTAAGCAAAACTAAAAAATTAATGAAAATTACTGGGTTCTTGAGGTACACTGGACAGCACTTGCTTGTGTTAGAAATGCCAGTACATTGTCTCTTCTCTTCCAACAGATCACGACTGAGTCCTGCAGGCAGCAGCTTTTCCAAGTATGGCCCGTTTGGAAGGGTCCCTGCCTGGAGGTCACAGGTATTGCAGTGTGAGGGCGGCTTTGGACAGGTCTTCATGTTCCACTGTCATATCCACAGTTAGCCCCTGCTGCAGGAGCTCTTTTGTTGTGTATCCTGCCTGGATGGCTGAGCCCCTCGTCCCCCAGAGGTAAAATCAAGTTCCTATTTAAGTCTCTGATTTGTTTTTTTCCATGATATCTAATAGCATAAACCAGGCTGGTGTGTCAGATTAATAAATTAGCAGCTTGAACATCATTTGAGCTTTCCCACTCCTGTACTGGCAATTCTTTAGATGTATTAACTAAAGTTATTTGCTACCTTGGAGATTATGAAGAGCAAAGCCTGAGTAAGCCTTCGATCAAAGAAACATTCCTTTAATATTATTGGGATAAATAAAAGCATCTTGCATTAGCAGTCATCTTCCATTAAATGTTTCTAATGCTTTGTGACAGGGGATTATTTCCCAGTTTTAAACTAGAACCTGTCATTAACCAGCAGCTTTGTTGTTTACTCCTCTGCTTTGCTGTTCCCTGAATGCTTCAGTGTAAACCTTCTGCCCCAACACTCTGGAGTGCACCTACACTGTGCTCTGTGCTGCAGATGCATCTTGTCTCCTGACCTGAAGGGTTGCATTGTCTTGCCAGGTAAACAGCAAAGGGGCTGGTGCAAGTAATGCTGGCCCAGGATTCCAGCATGCTCCTGGCTCACTTCCTGTAAAGCCCAAAGCAAAGAAATATGAGTAAAAGCAGGCACTGGTGTGTTTTTCCCAAGATCAAGGAATTTATCCCAGCACAAGCAAGTTTTCTGTTTCTTCCCACACTATTTGGCCTGTGGGAGTGCTACAAAATGAGGTGGAGTGTTCCAGTTCTTAAATCTTACAAGATTATTTTTTTCATGACCTACAGAATCTATTTCCTTCAGGCCTGACCCATTTTCTTTTCTTCGAGGTGCCAGTGGATCAGCCACTGCCTCCCCTCATCTGGCCCAGCATGGAAGAGACTGAGGGAATCAGGGGGCCCAGAGAGCAACGTGCCTGTGCTGGCTAGAGGGGAACAAGATGGATTTTATTACCTTGGTACAGTAAAAGAGGAGATAGAGGTGAGTGATGGCTGCTGTGTGGTGGCTGGGGGGATGTGTAATAGGAAGCAGCCCTCACACATCACCTGAGTTCAGTGTAGCAGTTTTTGGTTTAGCTGATGAGATTAGAGAGCAGATGACCAGGACAGCAGGTGCTTGAGCAGCCTTGTGCTGGTGCTGGGCACTGAGCCAGGCTCAGCCAGCCCAAGTGCTGCTGCCAGCACTGTAGGGGCTGCTGTTGTGTGCAGACACAGAACCATCAACAGCACAGGAAAAGGGTTTGTGTTTTATGTACACATGTCCAGCTTGAGCCAGCCACAGACCAATGGCTCAGGGTCTTTCCAGAAAGGTTAGTGAAAGCTTTAATTCATTGGTTTGTTAACACTTCAAACTTAACACAAAAAAGAGCCTGTTCTTTCTCAAGAACAGGGAAGTGCCTCGTCTCATGGTTGATGGAAAGCCTCTTGACAGGCCTTAATATAAGAGAAAGTAAAATTCCCACCTCCCCCCCTCCCAAGAAGCAGAGCTAGTGTTGTATGTAATGGGTAAGGATGGGCATGACTGAAGAACAGGTCTGAATGGCTTCAGTGTCCCATGTTCCTTGGCACACACAGCATGGTTTGTGAAATACACTTGTCTATAGCTTTTTCTCTTGGGAAAGAAAATACTAGTGGCAGTGAATCTGAACATATGCTTCACTCATCTTGCTTTCAGGTGAGCCTCACAGAGGTTTTTTGAGCTGTCTCAATGCTGAACTGACTCTACGCACTCCAGCTGCTGTTCAGACTTGTTTTGCCCTTGTCATGTAGGCACAGGGTGGCCTCCTAGCAAAAGTTTCATTACCTGGCACATTATGGGCGGTTTTTCAGTGGAATTGTTATTTTGCTCCTGGTAACAGAGTGAAAGAGGCATGTTCCTGGTAGAGTTTGCCAAACCACTTGTGTCACGTGGAATGCCTCCAGTGTGTGTGCAAAAAACAGCCAAGGATGACATCCTGGAATATGTGAACAGGATGAAGCACTCCTTGCTCCCTGGAGACAGAGTGCTGGCACCCTGGGAGCCAGATAGGGCCAGGTATGGCCCAGGAACTGTCCTCAGAGGCATTGAGACAAGGGATCCCTTACGAGGTAAGAAAAGTACTGCTCTCTTCCTCCTCTTGTTCCTCTGGCACACCAGTGAGGCTGTCAGGATAAACTCTTGTCAGGGTGTTGCTGCCAGAGAAATTACAGAGCACAGATTACAGCTTAGTGTTGCTCCAAGCTTGCAGGAGCTGATGGATATCTGTGTGTAACCTCATCAGTGTGACCCTAAGGAAGTTGTGACCCATAAAAATGTCATCATCTGTGTCCATGGGTGTAGCTGGGACAAGGCTGTGTCTGCCATGTGCAGGACTGTGGCCTTTTCATGGCAGATACAAGTGAGACAACTTCCAGGAAGCATTCATCTGAGCTTAAATGCTCACATTTGTACCAAATGGTACAGCTGGGGATGATTTTATCACCCAGACATAGGAGATTTCAACAGCTCATTCATTTTTCCTGTGTCTGATAGTCAAGCTCCACTGACTTACCAAAATACTATTCTCAGAGCAGTACTGCTAACTTTGGCAGCAACAACAAAAATTACTGTCATCATTTTCTTGTTCATCTGATGACAAATTGGGAGGAAAGATGCTGCCAAGCCTGTTGTTTTAGTGATGGTGCCCAGGCTGCCCACTCACCTCTGTGACACTGTGGTGAGGTGTTAGGGGCAAGAATTGATCCTGCCTCTTGACAGGAGTAGGAAGTGCATGAAGGTGCAAACATGATCTGTCTGTGTGCACTGCCCAGGCAGGCCAGCTGCTTAAAGCTGCTTATTTTTTCTCTTAATAGCCTCAGAAGATGAAGAAATTACGGTTCAGTTATGGAATGACAAGCAAGTGAAACTCCCCCGTGGTGTGGCTCTGTGGATCCCTCCTAGCCTGTGGGAGAGGATTGTGGAGATGATCCACATGCCCTTCACCAGCAGGGTGAAGCCCAGACCAAGCCAGGACACTAGCTCTTGTATTTGTCCCTGCAGTCCTAAGCCAGCCCTGATTCCTGTTTGTGCTGAGTGTAGCCTTGCCAAGCACTGCTTGCTCTGCTCTCCCTGCTGGCCACATTTCCACCACCACTGTGCTGGTGGTATCTGCTGTTCATCAGCCTGGCTAAGGTGCATCTGCTGCTGCCATCCCTGTGCTGCTGCCTGGTGGCCTCTTCCCTCCAGGTCTCTGGTCTTTCAGGACAAAGCTGAAGAGGCAGAGTCCAGCAGAGAGCCCTCTCCACACCTTCTAGCACTGAAAGGCACAAAACAAGGAGAAGCTGCCGCTGTGGCAACATCTTCTCTCTCTTCTGATTCCAAGTGGAACCTGAAGCCATCCCTCACTAAGAGTACTGTGGAGGACAGTGCTGTTAACAAAGGCTCCAGCTGTCTTGAAAAGCCCAGGCTAAAGAATTCTGCAAGACCTGAGGGGAAATACTGGAAAAGAAGCCACCACAAGTCCCATTCTAGTAATTCAGGTACCTTCAAACAACCCCACAGGGAACCAAGTATCAGAGGGAACAAAACCAGAAGTCTTCTGGGCAGGCCAGTTACTTTGCCTGCAGGTTATTGGTATTAATACTGTAAATTTTCATATCAGACTGATACAATTCTTCCCCCTCCCCAATGTTTCTGCTGCCTCATCTGGCTCTTCTTTTGGCAACTCATCTCATGGAAAACTACCAGAACAATTAATTTCATTTGGAAGCACATATATTCCTCTCTGTTTCCTGTCATTTTCCTATGCCTTTTATGATGCTAACATCTTCATTAACCTGCATAGCTCATCCATTCAGAATAACCTGAAAGAATTCCTTTCGAGCTTGAAGTGCATATTTTTCTCTTCTGAAATGAATCTTTCTCCATTTCAGTTCTGGTTTCGCTCTTAGATACAATTTTACTCCTTCCCAGGACCTGGAAGTTGTAGCAGCACATGTTCAAAGGGCCAGCTGGAATCAAAAGCCATCTCCACTGGGGACACACCCAGTGTGGCCCCAGCTCAGCAGAGTGCAATGTTTGAAACCATTGAGCAGACTCCCAGAGGGCAACTCACACTGAAGGAAATCCTAGGAGACCAAGATTGTGAGCCATCATTGAGGGTAAGGTAATCTGTATTAATACTGTAGTTATTTAAGCAGGAGGTTTGTTTGAATGGAAAAAAATATTCTTTTAAATGGTTTGGAATCTGCCAAGAAAAATACATTGTTTGTAACTTAACTGCTTCCTAAAGCCATCCACCAGTTTTGTGATAGGTAGGAAAGTTCTCCACTAGTGAAACCAAAACAAAAATCCCCATGCCTTAAGAAAGGGCTGAAGCTACTTGGAATGGAAACAATTGTCAGTAGCCATGTGAGCATTCAATAATGCAGATTTCAGTTCAGAAACCTGCCAAGGGCCCATTGACATCTACCCAATGAAGTCCTATGTTAAATCCATGGAAAGGTGCTGAGCTCTGCCAATCAAACAGTGATAGTCACAATTTCTGTCTCTGAGAGATAAAAGCAGATTCTTTGGTAAACAGTCTTTGCAACCAGTTTAAACAGCAGATTCCTACTGTGAAGCTGGGGGATGCAGAGTAAGCAAACTGTGTCACAGCTAGGAACAACACAAATACCCTGGCTTTTAGGCCTGGTTTCCCTCGTGCTTTAGAAAAACTTGAAAAAAAAAATCAGAACATGAATGCTAAAAAAAGCAAACACAGAAACGAGGAAGAAAACAACTTACTTGAGGAAGAAAGGGAAGATGAAAGAGAATGTCAGGATTGTTTCAGAATCAGTGCTCTGCACAAGAGCAGAAACAGTGCTCTGCACAAACACATTGGGGTACAATTTATTAATTATATACATGAAATCAAAAGATAGCTTCTCTGTACCTTCATGCTCTTGCTAGCTCACTACAAAGTAAAACTTGAAATGTTCTAAATTTGCATGTTTAGAGATGAATCTATTAATAACATGTCTTGGTGAACAGAGATTATACAGGAATATATCTTGTATTCTCACAGTTGTACTCATTTGTTTTAAGCAGATGCCAACTTAGCAACTGTATGGTTCCCACTTTCTATTCTACTTTATTGTTTAAATAATCATAGTTACATAACTACACACCTTTGCAATTGATTTCCTAGGAATTTTCAGGCCAGTATGGAGCTTCAGGCAGGCTTGCTCTATGTTAGCAGTGTCAGAGCTGTGCACTGAAGTGACATGAGTTGCCTTTCGGTAAAACTAATAAAGAAAACAGAATTGTTTCATTCCAGCCTCAAAGCAGCAGCATGAATCACAGTAGCGGATGCAATGTGATAATACAGGGTATAATGACAGAATTTTGTTCCTGTAAAATAGCCCTTGGTGGTTTTAAACTCAGAAGATCCATTGCTACTCTGAGATAGCTGAAGCAGTTTTATCACATAATACAGGCTGCATCAAAAATGGCTTGCAGCAAACAAGAGGAGTTGAAGGACAGGCTTCCCAGAGGTACTCTCTGGAGGGCTGATGTCCCCTCATTGCAGTCAACAAAATCCTCCTGACTTCTGAAGTAGAAAAGTTTTTAATCAAAGCCTAACAGCTTCTGAAAATCCTTTGGTCTTGCTGTCCAGTTGTGTGTTTCAGCATTAAAGTTTGTACTAGCACAGAAAATAGACCATTATTAAACCTATGTGAGGCAGAGGTACAGCCAGCAAAGCAGCAGTTAACAAAGACACTGATGCTTTTTTTAGACCAGACTTCTGAGGGATTTGTTTTCTGTCCTCCAGGAAGAAGGCTCTGCAGCATCAGAAAAACAGAGATACAAAGCAGCATCAGATGATAAATGTAAAGCGACTTCTGTTGGAGATGACAAACCTGATGTTATAGACCCTGTCAGAGCTCACTTGCAACAAAGCAGAGAGACACGATCAACCAGAATTCAGTACATGTACAGCTGATCAAGTTCAGGGGCTGAAATTTCAGGTAAACTTCTTCTACTATATCAATGTTATATTTTTTAGCAAATCAAGTTCTGATTTAGGTACTGCCTCAGTAGAATATCTTTATGGATGACTATATAATTTTAATAAGAGAGAAACTCTACTTTCGCCCACATCAAACTTGAGCATCCTCATTCGTTATTCCAAAGTGCTACAATAAATTCCTAACTATTTGGACTTGACTTTACAATTCTGGAGAGATCAGATGAACTAGTATGAGTACTAAAAGCCTGAACAGATGCACAGCAAGAGTCCAATAAACCTCCCATTTGTCTACAGTTCTCTGGAGTGAGCCACAGAAATTCAGCAAAGCAGTTTCTGTTTGTAGAAAGCCAGGAGGAATGGAGAAACAATACAAGCTGACAGCTGAAAGAATTTTTTTGGGGATTGAAGCACAAGCAAAAGTAGCCAGAGGCTAAAGGACCTGCTACTGTAGATACAAACAATAAAATGATTAGCATTCAAGCCACTGATTTTATATTCTGATGAAAATGATCTGAAACATTAATCCTATCAGCTACAAAAAGATGACAGATCTATATAGATCACATCACTAATTCTAAACATGGAATCTGGTCCTTTGGGAAAGTTAAGCATCCAGGGCATTTTGTTAGTGGGACTGCTCATGTTTAAAGCACATGAACTTGGCCATAAGCTGCAGTGTGCAGTTGGGTAATTTAGGGTACCCCACCAGCCCTCAGAAAAGGGATTTAGTGTGGTCTGCAAAGCCTGCAGAGAGACAGAACTTGAATCAACAGCTCATGTGCCTAGATTGAACTCCTGACATGTATTTCAGCACGTTTCTGAGTTGGGGTTCAAGGTAGTGAATTTCCTTTGCATTTCATTTCTTTACCAGACTAGCAAAAGTACAGATAGGAGAGTGGCTTGTGAGCCAGCTGCTCTAAAATCAGTGCCAGCCTACAGAAGCTAATGTACACCCACATTCATACCACAGGGATCATGCTCTCTCTGGTCAACACTGTGACATAGGGATTCTCTCCGAGGATAATACAAAAGAAGCTGTCATCACAAAGGCTTGACAATGTATTTTATTTCACTGATTGTATCTTTAATTGTTTAGAGCAGAAGAATCTGGAATTACACAGTCACATAATTGGATTTAAAAGGCACACAATGTACAAATATTTATAAAAATCAGTGTACAAAGTGGACTGCATAAAATTGCATTAAGTAGAAAACAAATATACAGGCCATAAAAATAGAGTCCCAAAGAGGAAGCTAGTATTAAAGTGCTAACAAGAAAAAGATATTTATAGCTCATTACATGCATTAAAAAGAGCCTCATGTTTTATTTCTGCTATTGCCAGGAAACAAATATCACAGAACAAAAGTTACATCAATAGTTTGTCCTGCATTGACATCTACTACGTGGGTTTGTTCCACCATGTCTTCTGAGATTGCTGTGACAGAATAGGTGCCAGGAGAAACTTCAATGTAGAAGTCTTTGGAAGGTCTTCTGGGCTTTAAGAAAAAAAAAAACAAAAAAAAAAACCAAACAAAAAACCCAACCCAAACTATGTAATTGGTTAGTCATCTTAGATTTTCCCCCCTCCCCCCCCAAAAAATTGTATTTGGGTAAAAAAGTTACATTTCAGCTGCTATTTAAATGTACTAAGATTTTTCTAAATATATAGAAGGCAGTGCTAACAAAACTGTAAAATGTTTCTGTCAGTAAAAAAATTAGCAAGTGCCCTATTAAAAGTATTTCTGCTAATGTTTCAATTGGTGGAAATAATAACTGTGTTGTAATTTACATCTTACAAAACTGAAATTTACCAACCTAGACAGTTCTGAACATAAACCTGGGAATTCCCATTCCCTATACCAAGGGTGCCCTCACAAATTTATACTGTGGTAGAGATTCAGTGTTTCTCATCTTTTGTGGCTTTGAAGTTCCTGAAATTGATTTGCTGAGGTGTTAAGCTTTGAAAAATAGAAAGTTTCCTTCTACTTGAGGAACAAGAGTCTTCAGAGAGCCTGTGGGAGGGCCAAGTGCAAGAATGCCACAATCTGGTTTCTAATTAATTGTGCAAGTCTCTGTATGCCCATTTGACTGCCTCTACATACATTATGACTGTGAATGCAGCATTGGTTCATCTTTTGTGCCATCATGGTCTCCAGATTTGTCACAGTTTTTAATCAGCTTGATTCAAAGTGATAAAAGAAATGCTAGCAAATACCTCCACTTAAAACCAAAGTGTTCTATACACTTACACTTTGCTGGGAAGTTTGAGCTTTGCTGCATTTTCTGGAACCTTCAGTCCTCTGGAAAGAAAAAGATGATTATTTTCTGATGATTCAGCACACAAAGCAAATCCAGGCCAAGGGAGGGGATGCTTTAGGTGCATGAAATTTTCCCCTCCACAAAGGCACTGACTGGTGCCACAAGAAGTGACTCTGCCTTCCCTTAGCCCAACACAGGCTTGGATCAGTCCAGGTGTTTTTATGTCCATAAGGTCAACCTACATACATGAGTGTGAGTGTCACAGACATCAGGTGGATAACAAATGCCCCACAGCAAGGGAAGGAATAACCTTTCATCAAAACCAGAAGTACCTACTTACCTTTTCTTCTGGGGAATGCAACCTTCTTTCTACTGCCTTGCCATGGTATTTGCAGAAGTGTTGGATTTCATTCTCTTCGCACTTGTTGGTTGCTGTAGCACCATAGTACCCCTGGATAACAACAGAAACAGAAAATACCATGTGGGAGGTATCAAACCATACTTGCAGCTACTGCAGTTTTACAATTGAAAGTAGAACTACACAGATACTACAGAGATGCTGTGTACTAATTGTCTGGTTTGTTCTCTGTGAGGGTGAAAACAATGCCTGTATCTCCAAAGGCCACCTCTGCCTTCTGGTACAGGACTCTCTTAGACAATATGTAAGGCAGGGACTCTTGACAACTCAGAAGTGAATTCATGAGGATGTCAGAAGGAAATGCCTGCCTCATCAGGCTGGTCAAGAAAAGCACTGGTGGAAGAAGGCATAATTTATGGGTCCTTAAGAGGACATGTATGCAAGCCAGGTGCTCTGCAACCCAGACAGTGAAGATGGGTTCTGCAGGACATGTGCAGCAGCAGTGCTCTAAAAGCAGAATATGTTAATACTGAAACATGAGTCAGTAAAGAAGCTGAAGTGTCTTCAAGGCTGGTACCATTTTCACAGCAGTTTTGAGAAGTGTATTTAAGACCACAGTAGCCTTCTTCTGGTTCCACTGGAGACGTACTGGCGTCTTCCCCACTGCAAATTAATCTCTTGAGTACAGTTCTGCTGCCATCTGTTGTCACCACAGAACTCCTCCCAAGGTTACCTTTTTGATCATAGGGACCAAAAAGATCCAAAATATCTCTTATTTCACTGATGTTTTTCTTGTCCCTGACTGTCAAGACTAAATGTAACAAAGAGGGCCAAATAGCAATTCTTATTTCCAAAGCTACTGCTGTATTATTCCTTGAGCTTAAGCACAAATCAACAGATCTGGTTGTTTGTACTGCAGTTTTTGTGAAGCTACAAAATAGATCACATGCTCTCACCTGGTGTGTAATACTTCATAGAGCATCACTTTTACATGATGGCACAGAGCAAAGAAATGAAATCTAACTTTTGGTGAGAAATGGGTAAATTTTGATTCCTTAGTAACCTCAAACATCTCATCTATTGTTTGCATTCAAGTGCTTAAATGGTTGTGTTCAGCTGTGGATTTTTATTTGCACTTTGTAAACTTTATCCATGAACTTATGGGTCTGAAGATTCCCCCCTTTTATGACTCTTCTTCTCTACAGAAATGACTGAAGCAGTACTGTTTTGGCATAAATGTGAAAGTCATCCACTGCTTGTTCCAACTTTAATACTCTTAACAGGGCACAAGATAGACTCAAAGAATAATTTAGGTTGGAAAACACCCTTAGTGTCATAGAGTTCAACTGTAAACTTAGCACTGCCAAGTCACTGGTAAGGATGAGTCTGGCTACCCTTTTTTTCATCTTGTGTAAAACTCTATTCTGCCCCAGTTGTTTTAGGATTAACTGATTACTGTGTATGTTGTGCTTTGAAATTATAAAGGAGTTGCTTAAGAGCTAATCACTTGGTGTGCTGAAATACTGTTTTCTCTAATTTAATTGCAGACTCAGGCTCTGTATTAGCCCTGCAGGCAGTGAGCTCCCTGCTGTGTTAGGATAACAGATCCCAAAGGACACAACTGCAATGGAATTCTCAGAGACTCCAAAGCAGTAGCTGGGCTGCAGGGCTGTGCTCACAAGGATGGGCTGGCAGAGGTTGGCTCCCAGTGTGCCCACCCAGCAGAGCAATGACACCTGCCAGCCAGAGCCAGCACCAGAACAGTGAGCTGTGCATCTGTACACCGAACCTCTCAACTTCTACTCATCACAAAGAACTGAGCCCATGCTCCATACGCAGTAGCAACATCCCAAATCCAGTTGGACCTGGTTTTGTCTGGGATAGAACGAGTTCTCTCCCTAGTAGTTGGCACAGTGCTGTGTTTTGGATTTAGTTCAAGCATAGTGTCGATAACAAAAGATGTTTTGGTTATTGTTGAGTAGTGCTCACCCTAAGTCAAGGACTTTTCTCCTGCTCTGCCAGTGAGGAGATACACAAAAAGCTGGGAGGGTGCAGGGCTGTGAGAGCTGACCCAAACTAGCCAAAAGGAAATTCCATACCATAGAATGTCATGTATATAAACAGGGAGAGATGTCTGAGGGGCTGACTGCTGTTCAGGGACTGGCTGGGCACTGGTCAGTGAGTGGTGAGCAACTGTATTGTGCATTACTTGTTCTTCCTGGATTTTACTTCTCTCTCCCCTTTTCATCACAATTATTACTGTTATTATCATTGGCATTATCATATTTTACTTTCAATTAATAAACTGTTCTTATCTCAACCCACGAGTTTTATTTTCTCCAGATTCTCCTCCTGATCCTGCCAGGGAAAGTGGGCAGGGAGGGAGTGAGCTGTATGGTACTTAGTTGCTAGTGGGGTTAAATCACAACAGCAACACTGTGTGTGAGGGGAGGTTTAACTCTAAATTCAAAACAAATGCAGGACACAAAGCACCTCTTCACTCGAGATTCAAACTCTCCCTTATTTCCACTACCCAGAACAGGATATCAGACAGCATGAGTGGCTCACGTTCCCCTCACAACTACAAAAGGTTACTATGCCATAAGGCCATTTCCCAGCAGAGATTCTTTGGAGCACTGGAAACATTCCATACCTTGTGACACAATGTATTTTATGATGTCACCTGACATTTCTGTCTCTCTAAACGTACTTCCTTTCCACTAAGAAATGGAGAAACCTGCCAAAATCTGTACCAGGCTACTGATACTGTCTATAGAAAATGCGGATAGTGGTGTTTATCAGCCAAGGTGGTACCAGCTCAGCCAGTCAGGACAACATCGCTGAGATGTACCCTGCCACAGGATGCTGAATGCCCCAAATTTCTTCATCTCGGCCGGCACCACAGCCTCACTGGCTGAACCCTCGCCGTACAATGAGCAAACCTGAAGTCTAATTTTTGCAGTAAAAGTAGTGAGGCCTCTGGCAGGCACATAGATAGATATTCCCCTTTGGGCAGGTCCGGGGGTGACCCCTCACCTCGCATTCCTTTGAGACTCCTTTCATCAGCTTCTTAATCGAAGCGAACGCTGCACTGAGGCGTTCCCGGTCTTCGTCCTGCAACGAGAGACATTCCCGGTCACTCGGCGTGCCGCCCGCCGCTTAGAGCCAGAGCTGGCGGGGCACGGAGCCGCAGAGCCCTCGGGGCACCTGGCTGGGCGCGGCGGCGTGTCCGGGCGGGCCCGCGGCCCGTGCGGAGATGTATCTCCGTGCATCTCTGTGTATCTCTAGCTCTCTGTCCGTCTCTGTCTCTGTGTGCGCGAGTGCGCGCACCGCGCTGGCCGGGGGC
>VXBB01001977.1:27493-44887 GCA_013399915.1 Illadopsis cleaveri | reverse complement strand
TCTGAATCAGCTTCTTGAATAGGCCAAAGTCTGCCCTCCAGAAGTCCAGTGTGGACGTTTTGTTGGTGCCCTCCTTGTTTCATCAATTATTGAGAATTATATTATTTCATGATCACTGTATCCCAAATGGTGCCCAACCACCACATCTCCCACCAGCCTTCTCTGTTGCCCTTTCTGAAGATGGGAGTATCACTGGCTTTCCTCCAGTTATTAGGCATCTCTCCCACTCTGTGACTTTTCAAAGACATTGGAGACTGTCTTAGCAACAGTTGCGAGCTACTTCATCATATGTGGGTGCAGCTCATCAGGCCTGTAGATTTACGGATATTCAATCTGCCCAGCTGCTCTCTAACCCAACCGTCCACAAACAAGTCTTCCATTCTCCAACCTTTTTCTCTTACCACTGAGGGCTGTTCTCAGCATTAACGACTGAGGCAGAGAAGGCATTCAATAATTCTACCTTCTCTGTGTCTTTCATCACAGGACATCCATATGATCCAGCAGCAGCCACACATCTACCCTATTCTTCCTGTTGCTGCTGCTGAACTTGGAAAAGTCTTTCTTGTTGTCCTTAATATCCCTAGCCAGACTGAATTCCAAGTGGGCTTTGGCCTTCCTTCTCACATCCCTGCATATTCTGACAGTGTTCCTATAGTCCTCCCATGTGGCCTGTCCCTTTTTTCACATCCCATAAATTTCTTTCTTTTGTTTGAGTTTTACTAGGATCTCATTTACTTAGGTCTCTAGCCCTCTTTGCCTGATTTCTGGATCATAGGGATGCACGGGTCTTGAGGTCAGAGGAAGTGATACTTGAATACTGACCAGCTCTTTGGACACTCTCCTCATCTGGAGTCCTAACCCATCAGATTCCTCCAAGCAGGTCCTTGAAGAGGTCAAAGCTAGCTATTTGCAAGTTTAGGATTCTAATCCTGCTTGCTGTTTTGCTTCCTCAGTGCAGGATTCTGAGTTTCTAATGGTCACTGCAGCCAATGCTGTCCCCGACCTTCAGATCTTCAACCAGTGCCTCTTGTTTCGTTAGTACAAGGTCTAGAATACACTTTTCCTCACTCTCTTCCACCACTGCATCAGAATTATCTTCACTGATCTGCAGGAACTTCCTGACTGTGTATGCCAAGTTGTGTTGTCACTCTTAACAAATACCAGGTACAAGTCTCCCAGGAGAACCAGGGCTTGTGCCTGTGAGGCTATTCAGTTGCCCACACAAAGCCTCACCAACTTCCTCCTCCTCATCAGGTGGCCTCTGGTAAATATCCACAACAGTGTCACCCATATTAGCCTATTCCTTAATTTTCATCCATAAATTCTCAACTTGTTCATCTGTACCTGAGTATAGCCTGATACATTCCAATTGCTCTCTCACACAAAGAGCAACTCTACCACCTTGCTTCTATAACCTGCACTCTCTAAAAAATACATAGCCATCCGTGACAACACTCCAGGTATGTCACCATAATTCCAGTGAGATCATGGCTCTGCAACCTGACATAGATTTCTAGTTTATTAGACAATCTCGTTTATACCACTTGCTGTGTGCATTGGTATACAGGCACTTCACAGATGATCAAGCAACCAGGTTGCTTGAAGGGGTGTGAGAGTCATAAACAGCAGTCATAAAAACTCTTGATGTGTCTTGCCCTGTGATCCTGTCCTGGACTATCTATAATGTTATCGTAGTCCATATCTATCTGCACTCAAAAATTGCTACTGTCTCTTCAAGACCCTGCAGCTGGGGACCTTGTGTGTGTGTGGTGGGTGGAGTGGTGACTGCAGGCATTTTTAAAATTGCCTTGCCCAGGCAGTTTCCTGCCTTTTGCTGCATAGTGTTTGCTTTGTGGGCTGTTTAATCTTTGTTTTGGCAGAGGTTTTTTTTCCCCTTCCCTTTCTGGGTTCTCTTTTCATTTTTCCCCTCTCCCTTGTCTCAGAGGGACTACAGCTGGCGTTTTAGAGCTGTCTTGGGGTGAAGTCCACAAGTGCCTTCCTGCTGCCGCAGAGAGGGGCAGGCCATGCCCCAGTCTGAGCTGCTCCAGGAGAGAAGACTATGGGAGCAGAGCCTCTCCCTTTTGTGGCAGCCTTGTGTTTGCCATTCTAAAAACTGCATTTTGCAGTTAGAAATTGTTTCAAAGTGAACTTTGCAAGGTCTGCTGGCAGCAAAAAAGCCAGCAAGTTCCTGGGGTCAGGCACCCTGTGCCAGGGCTGATGGACTGGTCCTTCCCCACTACCCTACCCCACAGCCATGGTGCAGAGGAAGCAGCAGCAGCAACATGGACCCCACGTGAACCAGCAAGTTTCCATCTGCCTCCAGAACTGCTCTGCAGACTCCTGCCTTCCTGGTGGGGGTTGTCACCATCTTGCCTCTTTGCTCCTGCAAACTGTGGCCACCTGGGAGGCACCATCTTGGAAGGGAAGGGTGTGATGCCACCTTCCCTTTGTCCTTCAGCCATGCAGCCGCCTCTGTCAGGCACCACTTTGGGAACAGTTATTTCTGGCATTTCCTTGTTCCCGTGGGGTAGTGAGATTTAGCAGTTTGGTATCTAGCAGTTATTTACTTTCCCCCTGCTGCTGGTAGGTGTCCTGTTTGTTAATAAACTGTTATTTTTTCACTTACATCTACTTGTGTCTTGTTCCTTATTGGTGGAAAGGGATTGGTTGGAATCAAGGGGGAGGTTACTCATTTCAGAGTGCCCATCTCTTTAAATTGCCTCAAAACAAGACAGATCTCCAATATGAGCTGCAGCCAAGGAACATCCGTCTCTGCACTGATTGCTATGACCTGCTCCTGAGGAGGAAGCAATGGCACAATCGTTGCCATTTGGACCCCACTCCTGGAGTCCTTCAGTTTAAAGCCCATCTCACCAAACTGGCCAGCCTGCTGCCAAAGACTCTCTGCCCATATTATCCAGGGGAATCCCGTTGCCTCATGACAGGCTAAAAATCATAAAAATACAACCCACTGTTATAAAGCCAAAACCTTCTTGATGGGACCAGCCACAAACTCAGACAGTGATCTGCACGATGTGTCTGCCTCTGGCTGTCCTGATTTCTCTAACTGGTAGGACACATGAGGAGGTGACTTGGGTGATGTTTTTCACACGCACCACAAAGGCCTTATAGTCTTACTTGATCCTGCCCATTTTTTGGCTCTCAATATCATTTGTACTCACGCAAAATAGTGTCCTTCAGGCACATGTCAGAATAGGCAGACAGGATGTTCTCCCCCAAGTTGCTCCTAAAGAACAAGCTCTCCTTATCACACTGATCTAAATTACTATGAATTTTGCCCTCTTGACTTTCTGTCGGAAGTTAAAAGACTACTTGTACCAAAACATTACCTGTAACATTTTGCTCTATAAATACTACTGCATACCAGACATTGCATTATGGCTCTGAAATGAAAAATCATTTGATACATCAGATCAGTGCATTAAAAGCACTTCAGTCAAATATGATGAAACACCTTAGGACTAAATGCCTTTTACTCTACTGCTTTAACATCCTCTCCAATGAATTAAGATGAATGTACTCACCATGGATATTGCTTCCCAAACTGCAGCTGTAGAGCATGAAGAATCTTATCCTGTGTATCAGCATCACGAACATGAAGAACATTTTCACCTAGATGACAAAAATTAACATCCTAGGACAGATCAGATCCTCAAATTGCATTAGTGTATGAGCTGCTTTAGAAATGAAAAAAAAAATTGTTTTTATTTCCTCTGTGAGGGAAAGATGCCCATCAGATTGACATTACTCTTCATCAATTATGTGCCTCCCCTTGCGTCCACTGAAGCAACGGTGACACCTCTCTCCTGCATTACAAAACACTAGAGAGTTAAGCAAACATGTACCTGTTTCTCTTCCCGTCTGACGTGTCCCCAGGTTGATGACAGGTGTACCGAATGCTCCCACCTCTCTGACACCACAACTGCTGTTACCAATCATACAACCAGCATGAGCGACTAGCTGAATGAACTGGTCAAATGGCACATGCTTTACTGCCCGAAAATTGGGATGATGTTCAATGCCCTTCTTCCTCATCACACGAACCATCTCTTTGCTTCCTACAGAAAACCAAAGTAGAATAAATGATTAAAGTTCTACTTTTAAAATCAACGTCCAGATGCACAACGAATCTAGTAGCCAGCCATTTAGTGAGTTGCCAGCTCTGAACAGGTTTTGTTCTGTTTTCATCTTACACTGCAAATCACATAGCTCAGCAGATATGCCAAAGTTTGATACAAGAATTCACCGCAAAAGTATCTTTGTAGTTTTAAGTGAATTTAAGAGGCACTAATATTGCTCCTACAAGTCATGTGGTTTCTCCTCATTTTCCTTCCCACACTGAAAAGCTGAAACGTCCTCCAGCAATGTGAACATGGAGCTGCAGCAGATGCACCCATGAGGCTGACACCATCCAGCTATTTCCGTTTGGCTGGAGGACCTGGGATAAAAGCACTCTTTTGAAGACAGTCTGTTATGTGTCACTCTGTCATGAAGGTATTCTACTCACCTGCATCCACATTAGGAAATAGAACAAGCGTTCTCTTGTTGAAGGAGATGAGTGCATCTAGTGTCAGCTCAAACATCTTTATGGAATGTTTAATATCTGTGGTTACAGGATGTTGCAGAGCAACTATATAATCTCTGGTTTTGACATCTTCACCTGTCCAAAGGGAGGGCAAGAAAAGTCTTTTTATTGGCACAGAATAGCAAGGCGAAGGAAGGACATACGTCTGGAACTACAGTTGTGAAAGTCTGAAAAGTCAAGGCACTGAATGGGACACATCTAACATACGGGAATCAATGTTAGAATAAAAATCAAGGGAGTTACAGGGTAGCCTAGCTTGTTATTTGCCTCTCTAAGCATGTCTCATAACTTTAGAGACCACTATGTAAATGTCAACAAACTAACCTGCAAGCTTACTTCTTAAGCTTTCCAAGACTACACCAGGATCAAGAGACTGTTCTCACACCACTATAAATCTGGAATTACACCTGAGGCTGCTCAGATTTTCTGTCAGTTGTCCATTCTCAACCAAAGACTTAATTTCCACTGCTTTAAAATAGTCAGTCATACTTGTCTTAGTATATTTGATAAACATTTATCTGCAAAACATACTGATTGAGAAAGATTTCAGCTTCCAACTACACATGGTAGCTGTACAGGAGACTGCTCTGTCAAAGATAAAAAGCAAACAAAAAAATCCACTCTTTACAGGAATTACTTGTAAGTCAGTGAGGATGAAACACCAAAAGCCTTTGACATTTGTCCTGTTGCAGTATAAAAAGGCTCATAATAGAAATTCTGTTTGATTTTTTTATATTAGGCCTGAAAAGCTTTGATTCTATTTAACCAAAACTCTATTACACAAAAGTAACTGCTCATGTAAGACTGTTCTGCTTTTAAATGGTTCAGCTCAGAGAAGTTACCCATTTAAGGAGTTATTTTTTGACTTGGCAGAAGGTTCAGATGTGGTCAGTAAAATACATTTGAAGTCTTTCAGCTGTATGTGGTAGAATACAGACTGAAAGCAAATGCAGAAAGAAATACCAGGTACTATTAAAAAATGTATTACTTTTTGACTGATAACTGATACTGAGTTCGTCTAATGTTTAAAGCTATGTGAGAAAAACATTAAAAGTAGCCCGCTTACCTAGCCACATGCTAATAATACTCATGTAGTCCTTGTTTTTGGCAGAGAGAAGCTTGTCATATGAGGGACAGCCTGCTAAAAGGATGCGGTCGTGGTCTTCACACATGGCTATCAAGTGCTGCTCTGCACTCCTCGTGCAGCAGACATGGTAATGGGCCAGTTTGGTTATGGCATGTCTGATGGAGTCATCGATGGTCCCACTGACTTCCCCCCCTTCAATGTGAAGAATGCGAATGTTCATCAGGGCTGCAGATGTGGCCAGGGCCAAAGCATCAAATCTGTCCCCATGAACTATCATTATGTCAGGTTTCAGGCGGTTGAGGACATCGGGTAACTTGACTAGTGCAAGGCCCACCGACTCCACCATAGCTGCCTCATCTTCCCCTCTTACAATGGTGTGTAATCTTGTATGAATATCAAAGTCATCTTGTTCAATCATACGATAGGTATTACTGAAGGTCAGAGAAAAAGGGTTATTAGAGTAAATACAACTTGATTTTACAGCAATATTGCTTCACAAAATAAACACAAGTTACAACAGCTGTATTGGTGTTTGAAGAAAGACCTGCTTTTCACATATTCTTCACTGAGGAAAGCAGCTTTCAAGATTTTAACAGAATATTCTCATCCATGTGAAGATCCTCTCTAATATTCCAAATATCCAGTTTTTCTAGACACCTTTAAGGAGAAACTGTGCTGAACACATTCTGGAAATCCTCAGAAATTAAACTCTTCATTCATGTGTCTGCAGAGCCTTTCAGAGAACAGACATGATTTCCTGTCAGAAAGGGTATGTTTATTGACTTTTCTGTGGACAACTGTATAAATACAACAGACTGAGGCCTGTATGTTTAAAGAAAACATCCTGTAGGTAGCATATATTATTTCAGACTCTGTATTTTTTTAAGGCAAATATTTTTTATTTTACTGAGTAAAGGGGCTTGCATTTGTATTGCATGAACTTCATTACATTTCCAATTCCATTTACAAATATCCTGCATAGACCTACAATTTTCCTGATTATGTACATTTATCTCAGAAAACCTTTTGCTCTTTGTTTCTGTACTCTTTGCCTTTTGAAAGGTGAAAATCTTGGGGACAAACAAGAGTGTTCATTTCTGGTTGTTTTGTTTCTCTTATGATCCCTCAAGCATTTCAGTAACAGACACCTCACAGGATCATTGTCGGACTTCTGCTACTGTTGATCACCCCATTCACATTACTACAACATACATGTTCTGAGGACCCACTCATTTTCTAGGATGACCCAGATTAAGGGGTGCAGGGCTAGGTGCTGAAAAAATCCCAAGGAGTACCTGGGTTTTAGAATACTTACCACAAAGTAACTAACAGCAAAAACATTTGCCAGATCAAAATCTCTACTGTTTGCTTTGTGCATTACAAATAATTCATATTATAGATGTAAGTTGTACACAGCTTGGAACTGGAAAAGTAGTATTTTGTATTGCTTTGCACAAGTCTTGCAGACAGCAAAGGGTTATGTGATATAGAGAAATCAGGGCCATGTTTGTCCTTTCCAGCAAATGAAACAGGATTACTTTATTTCTCCAATCAGACAGGGTGCAATTCAACATACTAACCTGTAAAGAAGTTCAACTGTTTTATTTTCTTGTCTGGTTTTGTTTTGAATCAGGTTAGTTTTGTGATGTTGAATTCACCTTGCCATGTTACTGGATGGAAACAACGTCCAGGACAAAGCAAGGAACAGAGTGCTATAATGCGCAGAAAGAGAACAGTCACCAGTGGAACATCCTGTTTTAGTAGTTTGAGATAATATAACTTCCTCCTGTCCTAGCTTATAAAATGCCAAAATTTCTCATTGGAAAGTCCAAAAAGTATCTCTACTTGAAGATACACTTATACATTTTTGGAAGTTCAACAATGCTGATACTAAGCTGAAGTCTGATTTTGTTTTCCAAAAAATGCGTTTTCATATCTATTTCACGTACTGGGTCCAATCTGGTAAATGCAGCCTGAGGAAAACCAACAATCCCAGAAAGGCTCTCCATGCTGTTCCTTCAACCTTTTCCCTAGCAACAAGAAGAATATCCACCTGGGGTGAGGGAAATCTTCCCAAGGGAAGGGATTTGGACCAAGACATCTCATCCTCCTGGGTAGGCAATTTGACTCCTTACTTATGGAGAGTTATGGACAGGGACTCTACTCTCTCCCACCTGCCCATATACCACAGATAACCATATATCATTTTGTTACTCATTTTGTCAGAAACATACAACTACTTTCCTGTCTCCACAACACTGGAAGTAAGAACTAACAGTGTTCTCCTGGGATGTGCAATATATAAGTACCTTTTACAACAACTGTAAGACAGAAGAGCTGCAATTTAAAATGAGTTAAAATGAATGAGGTTCTTTTATCCATGAAAATTAAAAACTGTGACACATTTCCATTTGACAATCACCAGGTTTTCAGAGAAAAAAAGCAGGACATGAATTTCCCACTTCATACAGTCAGTGATCCTGTTTAGGGTCTTAATTACAGCATTTGCACAAAACATTCTCAAATTCCAAGATAGGCTGAAAATAATCCCAGAAATATGCAATCTCCTAAGGAGCTGCAAAATAAAATTCTGGATAAAAAAAAAAAACTTTGTTGTGTACATTCATGATGCCAAGACTTCTTTTTACCTAATGTTCATATTATCATTGCTAACACCTCAGAAACATATTGGTAGATAAGAATTCACCTTACCCATAATCATCAATCAGGTGGGAACCAAGCACTACGACATCAAGCTCAAAAAACTGTGGCTCTGCCTTAATACCAAACATAATGGGAGCTAATTTTGAATAATCAGCACGGTTGCAAGTAGCAACACAAACACGAAGTTTGTGGTTGTTTCCATTCTTCTCCATGACTTCCTTTTGTTTCTGTTTCGAAAGATTCTTGAAGTACACTTCCTGACATAATAGAGAAAAAAAGTGTGTCATTAGTAATAGTAATTTACTTACAGCAAATGGTATACATTTCATGAGCAGTAAACACAAGTGCAACCCAAACTGTGGTTACACACTAACTAATCCATCGATAATGGATAACTAGCACCTAACAGAACGAGTAAGTGCTGTTTCCCAAATTTACAATAGAAATATATTTTTTCTAGTTGAAACTCATTATTAATACTTCTATTTCTACAAATAGAATATAAATTTCTGTATAAACAATATTTAAGTATTATGAAGTTCAACTGTAATTAAACAGTAAGAACTATGTCTCCCCGTTATTACGGAAACCTCTGCATAAGCAGAAAAATTATTCTGTCTTAGTAAATGAAAGAAAGAAAATCTCATATTCCAAGTTACAGAATGGAACAAATAGCTCAGAGGCATCCACTGACAGACTCTGTAAACAAAAAGAGAAAGTTTTTGACTAAGACAGTTTATGTATCTCCATTAAACACATTTTGGTGAGGTAAAGCAAGTTAAACATTTACTTCTAAAGCCTTACATACCATTTTGTAGGCCAAAGTACATTAAGAAAATCAACAATAGAGTATTAGGTTCAAATAAACCTATTAAAAAAAGATACAGAAATAATAAACCCAAAATAACCCAAATTTCCTCTCCTCCCAAACAGAAATTACTAAGGTGTTTGCAAGAGTTTAAGTAAGTACTATTATTTTGGTATAAATCTAATGTTATGTCAGATTTTTGCTCCACTGTGCGGAATGAACTGCTTCTGGATTAATGCACAAGGCTTGCTTATCCTTGACTCAAAGCAGTATCAATCTCTCTACTGATTAAGCCAGCTAGAAAAGTATGACAGTACATGATAATATTAGCAATTTCATGCTCCTTTTAGATTGCATTCAGTTTTTTTCAGTAAAGTTCTAAAAGAAAGGCTACTGTGACATCACACCCTCATGAAACTTAAAAAATTAACAACTTTTCAAGATTTCTCTGTTTTTAAGACATTAGTTTACATTTCATCACACATGATAAAACAATGCTTTGGTGTAATAGCAACATCAGGGTGACCAGGAATCTATGCCAAGGTAAAGTGGTATCTCTAGTCCACTTGCAATCCATTACGGCTCTGCAAAACTGTGACTGGCAGTGACATTAGCCAGACTCAGATCTAACAGACTCACTGCTTTTCCTCATTTCTAAAACAACCTCTCTTTGGAGGTGGTTCTGAGCAGGACATCCTGTCATTATTTATGTAAAACCAGCCACTAATTAAAATAAAATGGTGATCAAGATGTGAATGCCACTTCTGACACACCTATAAGCTTGTCTCTGAAACTGCATGAATAGTATTAGTGTAACCAGAGGCAAACTTCTCACAAAATGTCCTCAAGTTGGCCACTCCTGCATACATATTCTATATTATATAAAACAAGAAGCCAAAATAAAAAACTGCAAAATAAGGAACCGACAAAGTAAATTTATCCACAGTCTATTAACTCCAAGGTACCTGTCTGAGCTAGGACCACCATGACCCCTCTGACAACAGTTTATTTTCATTTATGCAAAGCAGGCTTTTAAGAAGCAGAATTTTTTGTCCTCCTTTTTTCTTCAAGCATTGTCTAAAATTCTAAAAATCTTCCATCCAGACACAGAACATAACATCTCCTAAAACAGTAGGTTTTTAAGTTGAGAAAAAATAAAATCGCATTTTTCACCATAACTACAGAATTAACAGAACTGAATCACTGGCCCACACATCTTTCCAGCCATGAAGATCACATTTAATTACAGTTGGTATTTGGCTGCAAAAATGATCTCTTGAAATGGTTTTAGAGATAGATGTCCAAATCTGTCTGAATCAACTAGAATCAAAAGCAATTCCTGATATTTGTCTATTTCAACTTAACATTACATTTCAAAGTAGAATAATTTCCAGTACTGCCTTAAAACTCTGTAACACAGTAGTTTCAAAAAGCTGCCAAGTGAGCCATACACTGGCCTTGGTGCAGACAGGTTTTCTATTGCTGTCAATTTTAAACACCTGCTTATTTGAAGAACCAAAATATTTACTCTAGCCCAAGGTAACAATGCAATATAAGTATCAACTGCATGTTGAAATTTGCCATTAATTAAAGTGGTTTATTGTTTTCCAGGATAACTTGGACGTTTCCTAAAGAAATGTGTGATATATTGCTACATCACTCTTTAGTAACAGACATTATTCCACCCTGACTCTGACCTTTTCTGAGCCTAAATGCAAAGACAATTCTGTATTTTCAGATAGTATTCACTATCAACAAGTAATGGCCAAGTCCTTTCAGCCATTAATAGCAAATTTGTTCAAGCAGAGCTGTGATGTTCTAGCTACAAAATTTTGTTACTACTGTGGTTTTAGAATTCATTATCAGTTTTTGCAGGCAAGTAATCTCTTTTCATAACTGTTCACCAAAATTATTTAAAGTAACTAATCACTAACATTTGCCTCTTGTTTCTAGATTTTTGATGATACACTGAGTTTGATCTAATAGAATTCTCTAGTTGGGGGTCTACCTCTTCCACCTTGCAGGGACTAGCTATCTTTAGCAGAAAGGAGAAGAAATAAAACAGTCTTCAATGAAAGACTACTTGAAATAATTAATCTCCACAAGCTTTGGTCTACTACTCTTCTATATTCCATCCTAAAGCTTTTAGATTATTACAGATTCAAGGACTTCTGGGCCAGACTTGACAGCAGCCAAGCAGCTACTATTTCTGTTAGCAGTCCCCAGACATGAGATGCCACTTGACCACTGTTTCACAAATGATACCACCTGTATATTCCGTATTCTACATTCACACCTCTGAAACACTAGGTTATAAAATCAAAGACCCTGGAAAATTCCCTATCTCTACACTCTCTCTATGCCCATGTGTTGAGGGCAATTTCATCTTCCCACTTGCTTTGCTGTGTGGCATGCGGGATATTCTGCCCTGAACTCTTCACACACCCTGTATCAGTATGTGTATTCCCACCACCCTTCCCCACCATCGGCTGAGCCATGGTTCTACATCGCCTGTGTGCGCATACACCCGGGGCCTCTTCCTAGAGCCCAGTGCAGGTGACCAAACACCAAACGAAGTCCTTCAGACACCCTCAAACGCCTCTGTGAGGGTGGAAAAGCATCCACTACCCTGTACATGTGTTAGGGCAAAAAATGCTCTCCACCATTCCCCCATGAATGCGGCTGATGTCTCCACCAGGCCCCTTCCTGGTGCGAGAAATCAGCCCCTGTGTTTCTCCAGAATACTGATACACTATGAATCACAGAATATGATGATTCCAGTGGTGAACTGGAAGGGACCAACAAGGATCATCGAGGCCAACTCTTATTCCTGCACAGGACATCCCAAGCATCCATGCGCCCGAGAGCATTGTCCAAACGTTTTCTTAACCCTGTCAGGCTGGTGCTGTGACCACTTCCCTAGTGAGCCCGTTCCAGACACCCCCTGGGCGAAGTGCCTTCTTCTAATATCCAGCCTAACCCCGCCCTGACACTTTAGGCCATTCAGTGGTCACACAAGCGGAGGGTCTGCCCTGGCACTCCCCCCTCACGCAGCCCCCACACCCCGGGAGAAGCCACGCCTGCGGCCCGCCGCTCTCTCTGTTCTTCTGGACAGTGCCCGTGCGCACCCGTCCCCTGCGGGGGCCCTGGATCCCCGCTTTTCCTTGGCACCCGCGCCCGCATCTCCGGGACTGTGGATCCCCGATTTCGCGGGGACGCACCCAGGCCCGGGCGCTGCCCCGCCTCCCGGCACAGCGCCGCTGCCGTCCCACGGAGCTCCCGCCACCGCCGCCCTGCCGTCTTACCTGCACGGCTGCGGCCCGGCCCAGGCCCAGGCTCTGCGCCGCCGCCTCGAACTCACCTTGCCCTGCTCCAGGACCGCGGCGGCGGCGGCGGACGGCTCGCATCCGCCGGCAGAAAGTCCCGCCCTCGCAGGAAGTGAGCGCGGACGAGGGCGCTGCTCCGAGCTGCGCCCCGCCTGCCACGGGGGCCCAAGGGCCTCGGGGCTTCTGCAGGGCCGCACGCAGGTTTAGCTTCACAGAATCACAGAACCACAGAACCAATTAAGTTGGAAAAGACCTCTGAGATCATCGAGTCCAACTGAGGACCCAACACCACCTTGTCAGCCAGACCATGGCATGGCACTGAGTGCCACATCCAGTCTTTCCCTAAACACCTCCAGGGAAGGTGACTTCATTGCAATGGCAGCCCATTCCAATGTCTAATCAACCTTTCTGTGAAGAATTTTTTCTAAAGAGGAATCATATCGTAGAGGTGGAACAGTTTCTGCTCGTCGGTTTATACGTGGAATACTCCATATATACACATCTAAGCAATCTAGTTAAAATTGCTGGATGATCTCACAGCTTCAGTGGCATCTGCCATCATATTAAGAACTTTTAAAGTGAGGGCTGTCAGGGAACTATGGGCCGTGGGGTTACTGTAGGAGATGCACAGTTAGGACAAACACAGCCTACAGGGCTGTATGGGAGAATAAGGCAGTTTCCTGATCGTGCAGGCTGTGAGGAACTGCAGCCCCCCAGTCAGGGCACCTGTCACGAGCTTGTGAAGAGTGCCTGGGTGTGATGCAGAATTTTATGATTTTGGCATTAATTCAGCCCAGGTTGTCACCAAATGACAACTTCATTGGCATGCAGCACAATCAAAAAAGCTGTTAAACCAACTAGTAGGTGTTGCTGTCGTCTATGTTCAAGTTGACTTGAAAAGAGATGTGATTTGTTTTCTCAAGCTGGAGGTGATTTGAGGTCAAGTCTCACATTAGTGAAGTGACTGTGATTTGGATCCTAGTTCAATACCTGAGGCACCATGTGTAACAACAGCAACCTGTGCCCACTATATTCTGCTATGAAAACAACTGCCTTAAACATTGCAGTGGCTGGCGTCACACAGTCCTTGTAAAAGGACAATTCTTCATCCATTTTTTATCTCTCTGATCTCATATTTGTGTGGCTGAAACCTGAGTCTAGTGTGGTAGGGCCATAACTACAAGCCTGTACAACATTCAGCTGTTTGGTACTGAACTTTGCCACAGTTTTTCAGTCCAGATAGTATCTTTGTTCATCCATATAATATACCTGAGGGGTCTCAAATCCCTTCTAGTTTTACCCTTTAATTCTTAGAAAAATTAGCCATAGGAGGGACTCCTGTGTCTGACACACCTAGAAGAAAGTAGGTGCAAGGAATGAGATGGTTGCATTTCTGGCCTTTACCAGGGAGAAAACGGGTGACGTTCCTAAGAGTTACAAATATTTGTCTAAAAAGACTTTGAGAAACAATTACTGAGGTCTTCAGTTAAAAGAAAAAATATCTTCAATAGTGATTATTAAAGCAAAAACCCCTTGAGACTTGCCCTTGGAAATTAAAGAGATGATTTGACTGTTTCCCAAGAGAGCTAGAAAGGATCTTATCCTGTGTTGACGTTCATAAAGTCCTGAGACAGCTGTGGTTCAATGAGTCACAGCTCCTTAAAGCTCAGTGTTTTGAGAATATTGCAGCACACCCACTTCTGAAATTACCCGACATCTTTGTTTGCAATACTGACCACAAGTAGTAATAGCAACTGGAGGGCACCTTAGGTTCAGTTCATGTCCAGTTTAAATTATTTTCACTGTTCTCTGCATCACAAGGTTTTCTTTATGCACATTGCTTAAAAACCCATGTACATTATGGAAATGTCATATTAAATAAATTTGAGTTGTCTCCTGTAAATGCTTTCAGGTTATGATAAGCTTACCTGCATGTCTATGGTTGGCTTCACTGAAACAAAATGCTGAAGAAGAGCCTGAATCATGTTTGAGCATGAATGTATGGAAGTGTGAACATATGGACAGACTCTGGTTTATACTAGTACTAACACAGCTAGAAGCAACTACATTGAGAGTTAATTACTCTTATTAACAGCATCAGTGCATCTCTTCATGTGATTTTTCTGTAAATGTTCTAATGGTGTTCCAGCATGTTGCAGTAAAAGGTACAGAAGAAACAAGAAAGTTTATGCCCCTTTTGGTTATTTCTCTCTCACAGACCTCACATATTACATAAACAAGATTAAATTTTTCTTGTTACTGAGTGAGCCCTGCCTCAAGGCTTTCCAGCAGAGAAACAAAAGCTACGCAGAGAGATGAGATGGGAGGAGAAGCCTCAGCCTGCTCCAGCCAGTTTTGTGCTTTGCTGCTCAAAATCTCCAGTGACTCTGTGAAGAGGACCTCCTGTCCTTTACAAGGCCTGTGGCTGTGAAGGGGTTCGTTAGAGGAGCAGGGTCTCAGTATCCAGACAATTTATTGGCACTTCCCTCATCAGAAAGCTTTGCAGGAATAGTAAAGGCTCTGCAGACACTAAATTGACATTAGTGTCAAAGTGTTGCAAAATGTTGGAGATGAGGAGCTTACTTCCTTCAGGAGAGGTCATGTTGCTTAAGATCTGAACAGAATACTCATGATCAGTGAGTGGGTTTGGTTTGCAGCTGGTTTGGATTGGTTGGAAACCCATCCTGCAAGAGGTATAACGTGCTGAACTGTGATGGTCTGTGCATGACTGTGCCCAGGAGATGGATAGTGTGGACAGACAGAATCAGTAGCACTCTGAGCTTCTGCATTGGTGCTAAGCACTGTGTTGCTTATTCCTTTCTGAAAGCAGAGCATTGTGACTTTTCAATATCTACATGATGTGAATCTTTTATTACTTCTCCTTAATTTTTCATATATGTCCATTTTATTTATGTCAAAGAGACATGCTGAGAGTAAGCAGGTGAAAACTTCCACTAAGATTTTCAGAAGTAGCTGTCCACATCAATTTGTACTGTCCAGCCTAAAACACCTACAAGCGACTTGAATGTTAAAGATCAGGGCTTTCAGAAAAGCAGGTCCTTCTGACACAGCTAAACTGATAACCTCTGAAGATTCTGGCACAGTAGTGTTCAGCTACTGTGAATACACTCCATTACAAATATCCCTTGTAGGAAGAGACCAAGTACCACGATATAAGGAGAATATAAACAGTTACACACAGTAAGGAAAGACTAACAAGTTTTACCTTCCTGCATTTTCCTGTTTGCTCTTCCCAGTTAAAACTACCAGGTGAGCTGTGCAATTAGTAGCAATTGTAGGCAACCACATCACAGTTCATATCTGATGTTCCAGAGAAGGGGAAGAGATCAGAGATGAGACAATGCCATAGATGCTATGAAGAGGGAAATTTGGGGATTTATTCTCTTCTCATCACAACATAGATCTCTTACATCTTTGCTTAGTGTCTTATGCTAACACAAAATGGGCATTTACATGTAGCTAAGATTGTAAGATACAGAATTCCCAGCTAAGTGAGAAGAAATCAAGAACTATATGAAAATTTGTTCTTTGTCTCTGGAAAGATACTGTCCAAAGACATCAATGAAGCTGGTGCAGGGAGCTATCTTATGAGGGGCAGCTGAGGGACCTTATCACTATTTACATCTACTTGAAGGGAGATTGTAGCAAGATGGGTTAAGAAACAGCAGTTTCTTCTCCTAAGTAACAAGTGATAGACAAGAGGAAATGCCCTAAAGGTGTGCCAGTGGAGGTTTATTCTTGGATATTAAGAAATATTTATTCACTGAAAGGGTTATCAAACATTATAAGCAGCTGCCCAAGGAAGTACTGGAGTCACCATCCCTAGAATTATTTAAAAGGCACATAGATGTGGCACTTAGGGGCATGATTTAATGTTGGACTTGGCAGTGTTGTATTAATGGTTGGACTTGATGACCTTAAGGTTCTTTTCCAATCTAAATAATTCCATGAGTCGGTGTTAAAATTAGGTGCTTCAAAAGCCTAGGTAACAAGCAGAGTTGTGAATCTCACTGACATAATTAGGAATTAGGTAAAAAATATCCCATATTTTTTTCAGAATTTCCAATGTTCTATAATAGATTACAGTCCCTTTTTTCCTTATGGGAAAGATGGCATATTCTGGTGTCTGGTGTGTTACAAAATAATGGCATTTGCATATATGCTATAAAATGTGAGTAAATTTATTGTAACTAGCTAGTTGTAGAATGTGATAGATGCATGGCATAAAAAGCAATCTCTGTTCTAGAGAATTCCTTGATCAGGAGTGTGTGTGTGGGCTAAGATAATATTCATCTGAAACCCATGCAAAGCACTGGGAAGAGTACTGGAAACCTCAATAGTTTTTTGGGTTTTGTTCCAGTTAATTCAATGTCTTGAGCCTTTATCTTATTTTAGCTAATAAAAACACCAAACCACAAAACTTTTCTTTCCCACTCCCTCTATCTAACAATAGTGGAACTGACCCACTTTTTGTTGTCATCATGTGACTAACTCTGCTTGTGTGATCAGTTTAATTCTTCAAAAGGGTCTATTTTCTTCACTTGTAATCAATGCTGTTGAGGTTACGGCTTGTCGGTTTCTTCTGAAGCTCCACTACTCCTTGTTCAGTCCTGCAGGAATGATTGCTGCTGCCGATATGTTGACACACATCAGACATCCACTGGGAAATCTGACACAGTTCAACACACCCACAGTTGGTCTTGAACAACGATGGCAGCCTAGACTGGGGTGATTCTTGTGGTGTAATTCTTCCTCTTACTGTGCTGTGTATTTACACCCTTTGATCAATAGACAGTGTGGTTCACTTAAAACAACTTGGGGTATGTTCGAAATGGAATGAGTAGAGTTGCTGTACATACTCAGAGTATTTGGACGTGAGGCA
>VXBB01001977.1:0-23877 GCA_013399915.1 Illadopsis cleaveri | reverse complement strand
CGGCCTTGACATCCTCGCCGAGCGGGCAGGGCAGCTCCCTCCCGGTGCATCCCCCCTATGCCGGGAGCCGGCTCGGCGCAGGGCTCGGCGGAGCGCTGCCTTCCCGCCCGCCCCGCGGGGGCTCAGCNCATCTCTGTGGATATTACCCGCTAATATCCATGACACCTAGTGTGTTTCACATCACCAAGACTCTCCAGATCCGATCAGAACAACACGAATCTGCAGCTGTCTCAAGGCAAGGAACCTGTCAAATGAGTCTTCCAAACTCAGGTCTGGAAGACAGCAGCAGCCAGAGCCTCACAAGTCTGATTACAGTTTCTTCTTGTCTCAAGGCAATGTTTCAAGGCTGTGTCATGCTGTGTCTTGTAGCTATACCTGTGGCCCCCTTGGAAGTCCTGGGGCCTGCACGTCATGTTACCCTTGTCATGCAGCGCCCCAAGCTGCTCTAGACACCTGTGTGACCACAAATTTCTAGGTCATCTTGGGGTACTTGCAGTTCTTTTGTTAGTGTCTTTTGATTTTTGAGGTGTGTGCCTTAGTGTTTACAGAGAAATTACTTGTCCCCAGCCATTCTCTCCTTTCCTGCTTGTATTTCCTGGAACACAGATGTTCAAAGTAACACATGAATTTATAGCCCTTTACTCCAGTAAGCAGATTAGCACATAGCACCTGTAAATTTTATTGAGTGGGTTTTTCTCTGTGACCAGATTTGCACCTGTAGACAAACAATTCAACAGTAGTAGCCATGACTATTGCTGTGATATTCTTTAAATTCGCATCAGTGTGCTATACTAGTATCTGTTTTGATTCCTCCCTAATATCTGTGGCAGTTTATAATTGGCAGTTTATAATTTTTTTGCATTCTGTTACCACAGTGTTTTCCTAGCTGCTCATTTTATCCCGTTAAATATCTACAAGGTAAGTTACTAAATAAAACATCAGAACAAAAGGAAGGACAATAAAGCAGCACAAAAGACTAAAAAGGTGGGCATTTGTAGAATTGGAGAAAGAGGCATTTTCTTAGTTTGCTGTGAACTGTATATTGCATTTTCCCCCATTTTACACAATTTGCAATCTGTGTGATTCTCTTTTCAATATATTTTCACTGGGAGATCATTGCTGCTCCCTTCTTTCTCTATCTCAGAAACATACATATTTTTTTCTGTCTCTAGTCTAATCTGAAACCCAAGTGTTTATACTCTGTTCTACTGAAGTCTCATCCTGCACATATGTATTTTCCGTTCTTATTTCTTCTCAACATTGAAATATCCAATTAACAGATATTCTTCTCCCAGGGCTGCATTACACAGGTGTGTATGTGTAGGCATACACATAAATACATATGTAGGTATATAGGTTTTAAATACATTTGCCAGATATGGGAGAAAGCAAACTGTATTGAAATTTCCCTTTGTGAGATACTTGATTTCTAAAATTTCTCTGTTGTTGACAGAAAGAAGACCTTAGATTTAGAACATGAGGCTCTATTTTTTTTTTTCCTCTGAGACAACACTGCTAAAAAGAAAAGGCCAAATTCCCTTGGGCTTCTCCAAGCAGCATTCCTTTCTTACGGTACTTTTCCACTTTTGGAAACATTTATCATCCTGCTTTTCCAAATGTCACTGATCATTTGTTTGGCATGGGACCTTTACTTCCTGCTCTACTGATGATTAGTACCCTTCCAGATGGGCCTTTGTTTTGGACTGATACAAATGCAAGTTCATTTATTTAATTCAATTTTTTTCCTTTAGTACTGTATTCTGTAGCACTGTGGAGAATTCAGGTCTGCCAGGAACTGTGTCTGTTGTGCTACAGGGCTGTCTTTTACTTTTCCTGAAACAGCAAAAGCAGGAGCCTGAGAGTCTGGGATGTCATGCTGAGGCCTTATTGAGTCTGCTCTGAAAACTCACCAACTCTTTCAGACAAATGAGCACACCTGAGTGCTTGTAGGGGCAGTCAAGTGTTCCTGTCCTGGTCCCTTGTGCCATGTGAGTTGTATTGGTGTTTTACCCAGTGTGCAGGAAATCATGGCTTTGAAGGTGCAGTAAAGTATCCCCAAGGTGAGGGATAATACTGAGGCTTTTCGTATTATCTGCCTTTGTCCTGGCCTCCCTAGCTGAAAGATGGTTGTTATTCTCAGGCAGACTCTACGGACATACCTGTGTAGGTGGGGTAATTCATAAGTGTAAGACTTTATGCAGGAGGGATCACAGGGGCTGCATAAAGTGAACCTTTAACAAGGTTTTCCCTCACTATCCCCTGATTGAGAACAGCAACAGGTAATATCTGTGATACGTCCATGTCCTGCATTTAGGTGGGATAAGTTAATTTTTGTCCTAGTAGGTGGTATAGTGTTGTGTTCTGGATTTAATATGAGAATAATGTTAATAACAGACTTGTATTTTCAGTTGTTAATAGGTTTATAGTAGTGTTTATACTAAATCAGAGAATTTTCAGCTTCTCATGCCTTGCCAGCAAGAAGGCTGGCAGGACACAAGAAGCTGGGAAAGGACACAGCCAGGACAGCTGACCCCAACTGACCAAAGGGATATTCCATACCATATGATATCATGCTTAGTATATGAACTGGGGAGGAAAGCTGTCTGGGGCCTGCTGCTTGGGAAGTGGCAGAATCAGTGAGCAGGAGGTGAGCAATTGCTTTGTGCATCAGTCTTTTATATATTCTATTATTATTGTTGTTGTTGTTATTACTATTAATTATCACCACCATCATTATTAGTATGTTCTCTTTGTCCCCATTAAACTGCCCTTATGTAAATCCAGAAGTCTGAGTCTGCTGATTCTCTGCCCCTCCCTGATGAGAGGGTGGACTGAATGAGCAGCAGTGTGGTGCTTCGTTGCCAGCTGGGATTAAACCATGACAGTCCACCACTCCTTCTCTGCACACAAGACAAATGAAGAGGGTTGTGTTCTTCTTAATCCTCAGTAGGCTTTTGAGCCACCTAAGGTTGTGCAAGCTAGTTGGACCTAACTTGGTGCTTGCCTTCTCACACAAAACCAGACCTTCAAGTGCCTTACCTTGTCTTCTGGCCTTTCCTTTATGGAACAAGTGTTGCTAAAATGCTGTTGGCCGATGTCAACTCAGTCTACAGTCTAAAAAATTATTGGATTTTACATAACAGTTCGGTCAATTTTTATCTATTTGGCAGAAGTTTCAGTTTCTCCCCTTCTTCCCCTGCTTTGATGAGACCAGGGACTTGCAAATGGCAATAACCCCATTGAACAGGGTGTTCTGAGGAAGAGGGAACTGCACAGGGAACTCAGATTGAGCTGCTTGCATTGCCTGCTTGCGGCCAGCTGGGGCAGCTGGTATGTTGCTGACAGCGGCCTGGCTGCTCGATAATGAAAGGGGAATAAAAAAAGGGCTTTGCCTTTGTAAAGTTGTATGTGGTACTAAAATGAGTATAGTGATAAATAATTTATACTGTGATGACTTCATACAGCCATGTCTGTTTTCCACACATCTTCACTGACGTTTCCTATTGAAAGGGAGGTAGCATCACCCTTTTCCTGCTAGTGTTGCCTGGGCTTTCAACAACATTCTACAGGTTCACTTGATCTCCTTTTGGCAGTGTATACAGTCTGGAGACTTATGCCTTGCCCAGGTGATGAAGTCTTAGGTGTGGAGAAAGCTGAAGTGTGGACATGGATGATTTGCAGAAGTTTTTTTCTGCTCCTTTGTGGGCATTCAGAGCACTGAGCTGGTGATGCAGGAAGCTGAGAGTAAATGTTAAGTCCTCTGATCCCTTCTAGGATACACTTCTCTCTGCCTTAGGGCAAGCATGGACAGAAGGAATATTTCAAGTAATCTCTGATTGAACAATTAACCTTGCTTTACTAGATTTTCTTGCTCTCCTCTGCTTTATTTGCCTCCAGGCTGTTCCTGTAAAAAAGCATGTGAGTAATGTCCGCTAAGAAAAGAGCAGACTACTGTTATGTAGTTCATGCAGGCTCTGCTAAAAAGGTCGCCACAAAAAACATTGGAGGAATTCAGTACAACAGTTAGCATGGTAAAGTTGCTGAAGGAGAAAGGAAGGTCTGAATTTCCACAATGACAGAAATAAAAGTGATTTCTACCAGCCACTGCTGCAAGGGACTGTGGGTGGGGCAGACGAGCTGGAGCCTTCCCCTGCCCTTTTCATCTGCTATATGAGTGCCTGACCAGACTGTCTCAAAGAAGTAGAATGTGGATCCTGGATCCACAACAACAGAGACTCTGGGTCAAGAGGGAGGTGAATGGGAAAGTTCTGTGTAGAAAATCTCCAGGTTTGCAGACTAAGTATTTTACTCAGATTCCTGCCTTGGGGATCTTCAGAGGTCATCTGGACATAGTCCTGGCAACCAGCATGAAGTAGCCTTGTTACAGCAGGGTGGTTGGACCAGATGACCTCCAGAGATTGCTTCCAACCTCAGCCATTCTGCGATTCTGTGATAGATGTCATAAAATATTGAAGACGTGAAAGTTGCTACAGGTTGTATACTAACAGTTGAAGGCCATGAGGGTTGCTGAAAAGTTTTTAAAATTACATCAGATGCCTGTGTTTTAATGCCTGAGTTACTCCTTTGTGTCTTGGCAGTAACTTCTAGTCAGAGCAAACATGTTCTATTCAATCTTGTATCTGTGGGTGGGCAGAAGCAGGATGTGGATCCTGCTGAAGAAGAAGAGCATATTTATCTTAAAGGTGTTGGCTTGTTTGGTGCATAAAATGATGCATTACAGAAAGTCTTGTATTTTTTTTTCTCAGGAATGAACTTTTTTTTTTTTTTTTTTTTTTTTTTTTTTTTTTTTTTTTTTTTTTTTTTTTTTTTTTTTGGTCAGGTTTTATTGGGGTGGCAAAGGACACTTTAAAATATATGACCTCAGGTATCAAGATGGGAAGGGTCTGGGAGCCTGAGTACCCTTACGGATTGGAACCTTGCTGCTTGATACTTCAGAGGGGGAGATTTCAGTCTGGGTGGCCTTGAGCCAGGTTCTTGGGACTTCATGTTTTCAGAGAGGTCTGCATCAGGAGACTTTGACAGAGGAGCTGAAATCAGGGTTGGTCATTGCTGTCTTTCAGCTGAGAATCTAGGCTTAGAGTCCAGTTGCGATTTGGGGTAGCAAGAAAAAAACCCCCTTACTGATGAGAGAAAATTTTCAGGATTGTACTGCTGCTGCCTACAGACATGCTAATTTTCCATCCCAGATCACCTGCTATCTCATCCTGCCTGCTTCTGACTGTAAGATAAATTATAACAGAAAGCTACTGCAGGTACCATTTTACTGGGTTCTTCGCTTGAAGAAATGTGGATTGCTTTTGATTTGCCTTTTTTCTGATGCAAACTATGATTGGCAGGACATCCTTGCTTGCATGAGCCTTTTTTACTGTCCCAAAACCAAAAGCCTGAAATCTGACATGAGAATTTAAGTGAGGATCTGCAATATGTTGGGTCTGAAATGTGGTGGATTCACAACTGCAACAGATCATTGAAAATCCAGGTGTTGGAAAACAAGATGTAAACTATACAGATTTCCTGTATATAAAGGATAAAATAGAAATCTTTGTTGGCATCACACAGAAGGGAATATAAGGAGCTGAACTCAAAGGAGTATTTATTAAAAAGGTTTTCCTTGGAAGGCAAAAACAGAGAGCCATCTTCTTGCAAGTCACTGTTCCTGCTAAATGCAAGGGGAGCCACACAGATTGTACTGTGTGAGAGCAGCCCTGAAGGTGAGTTCGTACTTTGAGATGAACAAGGGACAGGGCAGGACTTTTTGTTCTTGGCAAATGTATTTGTAATGAGCTGTGTAGCTGGCAGTCTTCTGCAAAGAAAATACAAGTCCTGCTTACATAGTGAGGCTAGTTTTTTTTTTTTTAGTTTACCTGATGAATAAGTGAAACACCTACTTCAGTACTTTGCTCATCCAAATTATGAGATACTCTACCAGCAAAGTGCTTTGGCATCAGTGCACAGTTCTGGGAGTCAAGGTGCTGTACACTTTTATCCTTTTACTCTAGGAGCAAAAGGGACACAGGAAGGCTCTGGAGGATATTCTGTCTTATGTTCTGTTTTATTAGGTTCTTATTCCAAGTGAGGAGCCTAGCAGATTCCTTTGTTTGAGCGAGATCTACTATAGAGAAAGAATTTAGGAAGCAAAAATGTAGCATAAAAGTGATATCTCTTTCACAAGTTCTGCAGTGACGTTCATTGCTGTACAGACCCTCTGCAGAGAGAGTGTTAAGGTAAATTCCCCTCTAAGCCTTCAAAGCAGAATCTTTTCCCAGTCCTTCAGGTTGTCCATCTTCATAAATGTCACACATGCTTCTAGAAAGCACAAGAAAGCATATGTAGAATACACAAGTTTAAAAAATTCCTGGCATTAAACCTATTGAAGATTTTAGTGCTCCATATGTGTTGCAGTTATCCGTATATTGGCTTGCTGGTATCTGAAAGGTTTTTGAAAATGTTCTGTTCTAAATGTTCTACATCAGTTACTCCCAAAAAGCCAAACTGAAATGCTTCATAAATCAGGAAAATAGATCACCTCTGAGAGAGTAGACTACAATATTACAGGCTGAAAGAGATTTTGTTTGATTAAGTTATGTACAAAGAAAAGTCAGAGATGTTGAAAATTGTAAAAGGCCTAGCTGGATTCTTCTCAGCCAAGTTTGAAAGCCATTTTTGACAGGCAGGGCTTGCTGGATTTTAATTGAGGAAGGCCAACTTTTTAAAGGTACTTCGGCACTTAAAATACATGAAGACACCACTGGGAATTTTGAATATGCATTGGAAGGGGATAAGATTCAGAACTCCCGTTCCTTCCAGTATCTAGCCAACTGGGATCTAACTCAACCAAGAGCTTTCTCCACTCATAGGGACCACAATGTGTTTAAGAAGCTGACAGTATGGAGTCCATTTTTTTGCTGGAACAGACAGTTCTGAGACTGTTAAGCAACTAAGAGTGCAATCATTCTCAACTTCATCCCTGGCTGAGGGTAGGGAAAGTATTAGCAAACCTGCAGGATGCCTGGCCAGACTTTGGGACTTGGCACCACCCGTACGGGCTCTCGCCTCTTCTTTTGGTCACAGGACTTTCAGGGGTGCCACATGGTGGGACAGCAGGAGGCAGAGCTGGTGAACAACGTCTTCTGCTTCTGCTTGCTCCCTTTAGGTTACATAGTTGTTTTAACAAAGAGGTGCAGTTCATACTCCAAGCCACAACTTCCCCCTCTGGAGCGTGTAGTCCTACAGGAATATTCTGCTTAGCAAACTTGCAGTGTGTTCTACAGCCAGTCTAATGGCTTGGAATAAAAATGTGAATTTGTGCTTTTGCTTCTGGTGTGTGACTGGCTTTTCCTAGGCCTCTGTTTAAGCCACAGAACTCAAGAGCACACACTTGTCTCAGTGAAGGATCAGCAAAGAATAAGCTGTATGGTAAAACTTTGAGGTCAGGGAAGAAAAGCTGTAATACATATGTGAGAATGGCATACCTAGAACTGAACAACTCAAGATCACCAGTATTTACCTAAAATCTGTGGCATATAAGACAGTGGCATGGACCAGTCTTTCCCTTCTTGAAAATGCAGATGAGAACGAGTCAAAAATAGCTTTTGACTCAAAAATAGAGTGTGCCTCAAACATTCAGGAGAGAGAAGATCAAAGTAAGAAAATCTAAAATACATGGCATAGAAATTGTCCATTATCTTTTTAATAAAAAAAGACAATAAAAATAAAGTGTCTGGGACTCTCCTCTCTCCACTTTCTGCTACTGTCCTTCAGTGCATTTGTGCTTTGTTCCTTTTTGGAAAGTAAATTTCCTGAGACTGTGAGGAGCCTATGACCTAAGCAGACTGTCAAAACCTGTGCTGTATCTTGGGAGTCTGCGTGCCTACAATTGCAAGAGCAAGGGAGTCCTTCAGTGATTTTTTAATCAGCTAAGCTTAGGGACAGTGAGGAAGGCCACGGGCACTTTACCATGGCCTTTTGCAGAAAAGATTGGTCTGAGAAATGCTGTGTGATAAGTTAAGGTGGGGACTTCCCTGTCAGAACAAAGTATTCTAAACTAGTCAAAACAGCTGATTTCATGGCCAACAACTGCTGCAAATCAACAGGGGAGGTACTCTGTGGGTCATTTCGGGTGTCTCTCTGAAGGTTCATGGTATGTTTTATTCAGGTCTTGCCAAGTTAACTGTAAGAAGTCAAAGGCAAAACTAAGTGTGTGAGGACCTAGGAGAGCTGTAGACAAATGTTTAGATTTAATCTACAGCAGCAGTGAAGGGACCAGAAAGGAACAACTTTAAGCAGAGAAAGCCAAGACCCTCTCAAATTGGGTACCTCTTTCTTGACATGGCTGACACAGATCAGTGCAGGCCAGTGTGGTCTTCCTGGAAGAGTTCACCACAGCTATTGGGTCTCCCTGCTACAAGGACAGCATTTGAAACCAACATGGGTATTGTGACACATCAAGGTAAGCATGGCCTCCTCAGAAGATCAGAGGGCAGGTTATGGACAGAAAGACAGGTATCAAGGGAAGCTGTAGGCAGCTTCACCTGAATCAAGCTGAGTCTTTTATGTTTGAGAAATTTAGGTTGGGTTAGGTGAGTTGTTTTCCAAGGAGCGTTACCAAGAAGTATGGTATTGTCAGTGCTAGAGGTCCAAATGCCAGTCCCTTGGTACTTGATATCTGAATTTGGACTTTAGGAGAGTGTCAAAGTGAATTTGTAGCTCTTGGGCTTGGGATTTAAGAAATCTCTCTGAAGGTAAGAAGAAAGGTAAGACCTAAAAAGACTCAAAATAATTTAAAAAGGCAAAAGTCAACCTGACGAGGATTGACATTTCTATGATCCTATTCTGTTGGCAACCCTGAGTGACTAATCCTCGTTTCCTGCTCATATGTTCCAGTCCTGACTGAAGCAAATGCTAACCTTCAAGATGAAATTGGAATCCATGTGCTGGACCTTTGGATCTCTGGCATACACCCCTGTGATATGGAAGAGACATGCACTCCAGGCGTACAACGGCTCTGTTCACTGACAGAGTGGTGAGACTCACAGCCTAGTATGCTGAGAGGAGCAGCTTGTTATGGGGCTTGCATACTGAGAGAGGACTAACCCAAACACTTTACCACCTCTCCTTTCATCTGCCAGTCCAAGATTTTGTTCCAAATCCAGCAGCAAGGAAAACTTCAGTGATACTGGTTCAAGGCTTGAAGGGCACTTCAGTGTGAAATGATGTGTGCTTGGAACTTATGGGCTAGGTATTCTTTCCTCAGCACCTTTCTTCTGTTTCCAGGACAGTTAATGAGCAAAGCAGTGATGGAATGGTATATGTAGGTGATAAATTCAGCACTCGTAAGTAACTTAGATCTGCAAACAGGAACTGCCACTCCACCTTCTAACAAAGCAGAGTACCAAAATCTGCATCTAAACCTGTGGAGACATGTGCAGTCTTAGCACATGCTAAAATCTGTAATAGGTCAAGGTAATAAATTATTTTCTCCTCCAAAAAATTAATTTTTCTTGATGTTTTTCAGATGTTTCTTTATCTTTACATTTTTTATATTGGTTAGTCAATCCCACTTTTAAGTGTAGAGCTGTATTTGTTTTCCAGTCTGGGTTTTACTAGTCTCATATTTCTGAAGATGGTGATGATGGTGTCCTGTGGTGCAGGGTACTGACAGGAAATTCAGGGCCCAGCTCCTATCTCAGACAGGAGTCATACTCAGTATCTGTGCTACTGTCATGGGGATAGGCCAGATGTGAGATGAAGAGAAGAGAATGAAATAACATATGGATGTTGGCAGGAGGCCATGTGGACAATGATCAGTTTTTTAGAAAGAGTGTGAAGGGGTTCCAAAATGCTATGTTTTGCACCCTCCTTCCTGCCTCTGAGCAGCGTTCAGCTACTGGGGCTACTGTGACTGCAGGAGTCTTTGCACTCTGATATCCACCATCTTAGAGCAGTCAATTATTGAACTCCTTGAGATAAAAATAAACGTGTTGCAGTAGTTCTGAGAACATAATCTGTTTTAAACATGGCAACTAAAAGGTGTTTCTCAAGTTGATGGCAGTCACGCATGAAAATTTTCTATGCAAGACAGCCTTATCTGATCTTTACAGGTCATTATTTCTGTGCAAATGTTTGTATAAAAGTCTAACTGTAATTCCTGGATCTGAACCTTGGTCTTTGTCATCTCTTTCCTGGCGGTATGAAGAGATGAGGCAGTGCCAGGGCTGTGTTACGCAGATAGCTGAACCGCAGCTGTGCCAGCCTGCAGGCAGCAGTTCCCTCCACATCCTGTACCTGTGCTGGGGTTAGGAGGATAGGAGCTCCTCTCTCATGCCAAGCAGAGCAGAGATAAGAGTCATATGCAGCAGCAGGCTGGCTGTGCCTAGGGAACATTCAGGTTGGCATTTCCTGTATAAAGTCAGAAATGTTGAATGTTTCTTGTTTGCCGTGTTGGCTGGATCACATCTTGGTAAGGTGTTCAGAGCTGGCTGAGGCTATATCATTAAAGCTCCAGGGCATGTACTTTCTCTTTGCATTTATTTCTTCTATTCTTGTATGGTTGGTGTGCCATTTCAAGAAATTTTTTATTCAGACTGTCTTTTCAAACTTGTATTCTCACTGTAGTCACTACAGGTCCTTTGAGGTCCCCATAGTATTTCTGGGAATTAGCAGATTGAAGTCCTGGTTCCAGAGCAAAAAAATTATTTTTAGCTTGCAGACTTGCATACAACCCACCACAGTTGACCTGAGATTGGTGAACTTTACTAGAAATGGAGTATTTCATAGTGAAATGACTACTCATCCTCAAACCTCAACAGAGATTTTTATTTTGATATACCAGCCATGCTGAAAAATGTTTCCATTTTATGTTGATTGACACCTCACAGACCAGATAAAAATTTCTGTCTTGCTGACCAGCCAATGCCCATTAAAAGTTTTCTTCAGGGACAAAGCACAGACAAAAGCACAGCATGTCTCTCCTTTTCAGTTAGTTAAATATTCAGCTGAACTAAAGCAATGAATCCTGAAAATGGATTTTTTCTTTCTTTTAACATTTTGGGAGAAAAACGAAATCTTCTTTCTTACAGACCATATGGATTTGCATTTGAACAACCCCCTTTTTTTTCCTTTCTCAGGAAGGGAAAAAAAAAAGTCAGATATTTTTGTTTCATTCCAGTTTTCAGCTGGAGCTTAAGAAAAATATTTGAAAGGTCCTTCTGGGAACAGCTGCTAAAATCCTGCCCGACATGGCAAATCTAAGTGTCTTGTTGAACAGTATTTTAGTCTCTGTAAATTCAGGGATGGTCTTGTGATATAAAAAGCTCTCTCTCAACAATGAAAAGTATCATATATAATTAACCAAACCAAACCTATGCAGTTATTTCACATGATTTGCTGTTCAGGAAACTAAGCTACCAAGTGAGACAGTAGGAGGTCAGAGAAAATTTCAGGGGTTGAGACTCTTTGGAAAAATGATACATTATTACAGGGCAAGGATACCCCCATAGGACTTTCTTTCCTCCTCCTGTAGTCAAATCCTGGCTAAACACTGTTACAATTTCATATCTAGCAAGCAGGCATTGTTGAGGGGAAACAGATGTGTGCAACACTGGACTTTTTATTTTTGTTTGTTTTACTGGTGGACCAGGTTGGTTTGGCTCATTGTGATTGCTCCGGAGGAGGAATGGTCTGGTGAATTGAAGGAATGAGTAGCATGACGAAGGACACAAAGACTTTGGAGCACTGGGAAAAAAGTGCAGCAAGCACCTGATATTCCTTCAGGAGGTGCTCCTTGCTCCTGCAGTGGAAATTCTGCAGGAGATGCACAGTCTGCAAATGCTGGCTAAACAGTCCACTTTTGTAACCTGAAGCATTATGTCAGTAACAGCATTCTCCCAAATTCGCATTCCTTCAAGTCTAATAGGAAGCTTATCTTAAGAGGTTTTTTACCTTCTGACAGGCCTGGGGTATTTTATCTCAGGAGTTTCAGTGTCGTTTATGATCCTTTAATGTTAAGATTGGTTTGCGTGTCAGATGCTCCAAGAACATTCACTACCAGTATTAACATAGAGAGCATGTGCCACAAAATAGTGTATTTTGCTCAACTTTGTGAATGGGTCTATTGTAGTCTGTCATTCAGAAGAGGAAAAACTTTTCAAATGCTCTGAAAAGGGCATTTAAACTGTGCTTTATTCTCATGTTCTGTTGAAAGGATATCACAAAATTTGGCCTAGAAGCCTTTATCTATAAACTGAGAGTCAGCTTGCAGAATTTCCTGGTGGAAATTAACTTTCTGTTCCTCCTAAAGAAGTTGGGCAGAACTGTGTATCTCTAATGTCCAAGAGTTCAGAAAACATCAGTTATTTTGTGAAGTAGTGTTAAATTCTTTTCTTTGAAAAGTATTTTCAATTTTTTACACTGAAAAGCTACTGACATTTACTTAAAATCATAAATCAATGTATTTTGCCTTCTTGCTGTCTTGTTTTGTGTTTGAATCTTTTGTGTGCCTCTATTTTTCAAGGTTTTCTCTTCCACTCTGAAGACCATAATCTTAATATTTTTATTAATAATGAGGAAGTCAGATAATGTGGCTGCATTAGTTGGGACTTAAGGCAAAAACACAGTATTTGCCAGTGTGGTTAGTTGAATCCTCTGTCTTCAAACTGTAACAGCTGTGTATTTGAGGATCCACATCAGTCTTCTGGAATGGCCTGAGTTATCTGCTCAATAGGCAATGTGGCTCAGAGGTTGGTTGTATAAATCACAAATCAAGCACCCGTGCACGAAGCACTCCTTTTTATATATAGGGAAGACATTCATGTTTGAGTGTGGTAAAAACCAACCAAACCCTGACACTTTCCCAGCACTGAGGAGAAAGCTGAACTGACCTTGTTATTAGTCTGTAGGGGAATTGGAGAATAGTGTCAACTTTCTCTTGTTCATTTTCACACCAGCTGAGAGAGGAATCTGTTCCTCTAATTTGAGTCTCATTCCTGTAATTCCTCTCTTATCATCCCCCAGGTACTATGTCATTGCAGACGTAGTAAGGGTGGTAGGCAGAGACTTGTGGTATTATAGAAGGATTAGGCTTTTTGGTATTTACTTTGCATTCCTACTACATTCTTCAGTGACAACTCAGTTTAGAAGGTGTGGGAATTCCCAGGAAGTTAAATGGGATTCCCTCCAAAATGTTATGCAATGTGTGTGTGAGAAATTTGCGACAAGTCCAGTGAAACATAAATGAAATTTTTTAATGTCTCCAGTGCTGCAGTATATTTTTTCAAAAGCCTGTAACAGGAGTCTGTCGTTGTTCTGCTGGATGCTATAGTAATGAATAACCAAGATTGGGTCTGAAGCCACTATAATCACATGCAACTTATCATGTTATGTTGCTAAATCAAATTGATGTGTTTGGTGGCCTAGGTTTCCAGCAAAATGTCACTGTGTTGACTAGGTAGGAAATGAGATGCCTTTGTTTGTGGCCTTTTTTTCTACTGATAGACCACAGAGCAGAACTTCAAAGAACATTTCCATGGGAAATTTCCCTCTGGGAAATAAAACTTTAAGGGAGGTGAAAGGATCCACTAAACTGGAACGGTTCCAATAACGTTTATTTGAAAAAAACCCAAATATAAATAAAATTTGATCCTAAAAGCTGTGTTTTTTCATGTGACTCAGTTTTATTTAACCAAATTCAGTTAAAGAAATAGGAGTAAGTGGGTAAATGTTGTAGAAAAGTGCTTAGAATCCATAGAAACTAGAAACATAATTTAGGTTCCTAAAAGATGTCTTTAATCTCAAATTGAGATGAATATGTGAATATGAAATACGAAATGTCAAGCATTTCCCAAAGTTTTCTTTCTGTTGTAGTTCCTGGTCAGTATAGCAGTGTATCCTGAAAATCCATCTGCTTTCCTAGAAATGAAGGTCCAGTGGAACACTTCATCACACAGCACTTGGAATAACAGCAAGGCTGCAACAATTGTCTCATGTTGCAAGACGTACTTAACACAGAATTAATTTTTAAGCCCTGAAAGGTTAAGTCCTTTGAGTAAGGAAGGAAGCACTTGAAGTGAGGCTTGATTTTTCTTTCTTCTCTGCTTTCTAGGCTGTGTCCACAGCATTGAATATTTCCCTTTTTTGCCAAAATCCATTTACAATATTGTGCAGTAGCACACAGCATGATATTTCCAACAAGCTACTCATGTAGAAAATGAGGCTGTCATTGGTTATCTTGTTCAGCTAAAGGCAGGTAAGCTAGACAGTGATGGCAATGATGCAAACATGATGGGTTTGTCATGCTGGCAGAGCCTGGGAAATACTTCTCAAGTGACTCTGGGATCATTTTTTGAGGGTGATCCTGACAACCATGAGTCCTGGATGGTCACACTTGGTCCTAGCAGAGCTTTTTCTGATACTTGGCACCTGTGTATTGAAGCTAGAGCTTGCAGGCTTCTTCAAGTGATTATGAAAGTCCAAAGGTTGAAGATCAAATTAAACCCAGTAGAGATAACATCACAGCATGGGCAGCAGACTTCAGGCTGTGCAAGGGGATTGATTGGGAACCTGCTGTTGGTGTTCTTTGGTGAATAGCAGGGAGTGGTGGCTGATAGCTCACACCTTCCTGTGCATAAATAATTTTCAGATACACAAAGTGAGTTGGTCGTGTATGGGCCAAAAAGTATCTATTTTCCTCTCCTTTTTTTCCAAGAAAGGTACCGTGTTTCTTGTATATCTAATCAAGGCAGAAATTGCAAGGGAAAATATTTGATTATCTGGAAAAGGCCCAGAGAAAAGCTAACCTTTGTAGGCAGGACACCAACTTTTATCCAGATGGACTGGTGAGAAAAATAAACAAGGCTCATTTCACCTTTCGATGGTGAAATGTGGCAAGTTATCTTGTCACACGACAGTCTCCACTTACTCAGTAGGTACCACCTGATGTCTTTTGAGGAGTTCTGAGAGAGTGGAATCCCTAAATTTTCATTGGATTTTATCTTATTCCTCTTTTTGCATGGAGTAGTGGGATTCTTTCAAACAATCTGTTCTCCTTTGTTAGCTAAACTTTTTTAATAAACTAGTTTCTGCCATGAAATACTGATATTTAAAAAAGAAAATATGTTCAAAATTAGTTAATGATTTTATTTCTCTTTGTCTTATTTTCAGTGACACTTTATTCCTTCTTTACTTCCTGCAGTTTATTTCTCCTGCTCAGTCAGCAGACAACTCTGTTTACTATTATAGATTTCCTTGAGAAATGTGACTGAAACTTGGGGGTGTTTTTTTTAGGCCAGAGATAGTGTGCTCAATATTGCAGAAAATGCCTCAAGAAATTTGTGCATGCTGTAACAAAGGTAAAAGAATGAGATGTGTGAAGAGAGTATGGCAGTATCACATGCACTGCACTGTCACTGTAGTTAAACTGGTTCAACTGGTCCATCATAGCCCAGTGTAAATATTAGGCATTATCGATACCATCAACCCCTCCTAATCTAATGAAAATAAGAGAGTGACCATAGGGAAGCAGACCTGTGGAATCCTGCATGCTATCTGAATGTTCCAGCACAAGGAGAAAGGAAAAAATGGTGGTGCTTCCAACAAGAGAGTTTCTTACTATGCCACTCTCTGAATCCAATGTCAGTCTTTTTTAACCCTGCTGGTACCACCAGGAATGGTGGTTACCACCCACATGGCCACACAAATGTTTCTGTGCGGGTGAAAGGCATTGGGGATGTGGTGGTCAGGCAGGATCTAAGCCATTTCAGTTTAGCAAGCATGGGAAAATTGCATAAGTGTCTGAACGCTGCTCTGGTTTTCTGATGTTGGGGTGTAGTTTAGAGGGAGTGGTGCACATTTGGGCCATATTGTCATCATGGGCATGTAAATAAACACACGCCATGGGTACAGGGGGAGGATAGAAAGAGCTTGTTCAGTGCTAAACACCTCAAAAGTTGAGGGGATTCATCAGTTTGCCATGGTTTTGATCTGAGACATGCTAGACTTCTGGGGAGTTGTGGTCAGCAAACCTCTGTATTCTAAACTAGAGGAGGAGGGAACATTTTCAGAGATGTCTTTGCTCCTTGCTTTAAAAAGGTTGTTTAAATGTGCATAAAATGAATTTAGAATAATTTTAAGGGAGAATTCTGGCAAAATGGGACAGTTTGATTGCAAATTTGCTTTTGTCCTTTTCAGTTTGTTGCTATCAAGGTATTTTTTGCTTTTGATAAAGTTGAAACTTTTTATTTGTTTTGGGAAAGCTGACTTCCTGCCCAGCTGGCAACTTGTAGTTCCTCTCACTTCAACCGTTCAAAAAATATTGAGGAGTGCTCAAAAAAGACATTCAGTCCACTTAATTCCGATGTGTCAGAAACTTACTCTTCACTGCCAGCTGTGAAAATCTAAATTTTTTTTTTTTTTTTTTTTCTTTGAGAAAGCAGAGTTGTTCTCCAAACTGAATTTGAGATGTTCTTAAAAATTTACATTACTTGTGAAAACAGTTGCAGACAGATGAGTATTGTTTTAGGGGACTCTGTGTGTGCGTGTCTTAGTTCTGTGCTTGGGAAAGGTGGTTCTGTTCCCTTCGAGTGTTAACTATTCTTTGAGAACATTAAACAACACTAGGATTAGGGACCTGGGGTGGGGAGCCACAGGAAATGACTGCAGATGAACTTTTAAATTGTAGAGAAGAGACTTCTGGGTGTGGCAGAGCAGCTTATGGGACACTGGGCGAGGTGCAAGGCACTTCAGAGGCACTTCAGACAGTGAAGGAAAAGTAAGACTCACTCAGTTCCTGTGAGTTAGAATCCTCCCTTGACACACTGAGTCTGGGGATGTCTCATTTAGCTTGCAGCCACAAGGAGCAAGCAAGTGATCCTCATTTCTGCAGCCAAGAGAAGCAGGCAGGTTCAGCTTTCACTACCTCTGGGGAAGTACAACAAAACTGTGTGCCAAGACAAAGTGGGTACAGAAACCAGACAGTTCAGGCCAGTGCAGAACCCTCCCCTTCCCTTGGTTTCCTGCTGTTGTACAAGAAGTGGAGGAAAGAGAGAGTCTGGACAGCAGACCTTCATCCACCTATCACCCTGAGGATCTGCCCTGAGCATTACTTGAGTCATGGCCTTTAACAAACCACGTAATGGCTAGACTGGGCTTCAAGGCAGTTCTGGTCACCACCCTTTTCTGACAGCCACACTCCCCGATGGAGTCAGAGAACTGGAACAGAAGTGTCATCCACCCTAGACAGGGACTCATTCTGACCCGCAGCCCAGGCAGTTTCTGGAAAAGGCAGAAATTTGCAGAGTCTTGGCTTGGGAGGGGTGTAGGGGTGGGAGAGGTAAAGCAAGAAGAAGCAGAGAGATATGGTTTAAGAGCTGACTCATATGAGTGATTTTGTTTAACATTTCCATTTATTATCACATGCTGTGGTCTAGGATAGGTATTCTTTGTGTCTTCTTTGGAAACTGAATTACCTTCCCTGCCACATCTCTTCTATTTCTAATGGAAGTACTTGTCAAAGCTCTAGGTTTTAGCGAGGTACTTCAGTTATTCAAGACAAACCTATGCTGACAGAGGCTGTACATAAATAAAACTCAGGAGACACTGGACTGAAAGGCTGAGCTGATCCAAACTCATGAAACTGAGGATAGCCTGGCTTCTATTAGGTGACAATTTGTGTCTATGTGTTCCATCAAGGATTTCAGTCTTATTTTTTGGCTTCTTCTGCCTCTTTATGCTTTGTTATTTAGTAAAGTAGTCACCTCTGATCTCCTTTGGCCTCCAAAACAAGGTTTACAGCCGTGGAACTAAACTGTTGTCAGGAAAAGAGAATCCACTCTATATGCCAGTGTCAACTACCTTTAGCTTTTCACATAAAAGAATCCAGAAATAGCACTCAGGCTTGTGTTCATTCACCACAAAGAAAAATTCTACCATCTCACTGTAACTGAATTCCATTTTGAGATCTGCTTGGTACAAATTAAAATTGTGATTGCAAGGATGCTGTCCTGGATACCATTATACTTAATTTTTCAGAGTGTTGCTCTCATCTGGATGATGGGCATCTCTAGGCTGTTGCAACCCATGCATTTCCAGAATATGGAGGGGGTCTGGGAACCCTTGTTATCATACTTGACATAAGCAGGGGATGTTTTACAGTTAAAGAAGAATATATTGAAAGAAGGTGGTAGGTCACAGGCAAGGAGTGGTGGGTTGACAGTGTCACATGAATCTTTTGAGGCCTTCAGCAAGAGTGACTTGAAATGGCAGGACTCTGGGCAGCAAGTTGGACCTTTGGCTCCGTGGCCTAGACAGGCTGGCACAGTGGCTAGATCTGGGCTTGAGGAGATACAGCCTGTGTCCCTATGAGGAAGAGGCCATCCTGAGCAGTATCATGGCTGCAGCCTGTCTAGGTGAGAGACAGCACAGCCTGTGCTGTGATGGGCGGTGCAAACACACACATGACACTGCACAGTTCTGACAGCAGGGCTACAGTCTCCTAAACTGTGTGCCTGTCTTTACAGTTCATCTACTGATGACCTGCTTGAAACACCCTTTCTCTAAACTAAGATTAACTTTTACCCCACTTTGAAATCCAGTGCTCTCTGGGAATCCCTCTAGCTCATTCCTACTTCATAAGGAGCTCTCTTTCCTCAGAAGGCCTCATTCCTTTCCAATTCACCTTCACTTCTCATCAAGCTGTCACAGTCCTTTTAAAAAAGGTATCTTGTAGGGAGAGAAAACAAAGGAGGCTTAGTAAAAGAAGAACAAAGGCTGCTTGGTTAAATAAAAGAAGCCGGGGAGAAGATGTAACAAAGTTTCTAAAATGTAACAGAATTGCAGTAATTTGCAATAAGCTGTAACGAAACACTTGTTCTGCAAGAAATGGTCTGATGCTTGAATCATTTATTCTATTGGCATTCTAGAGGCATGTTATTTTAATCTGATGGTAAAAATATTATAAAAAGTATGTGCTTTTCCAATAAATGTTTCTGGCCTTATCACTGTCTGGGGACTGTGCTTTGTGCACTGATACACTGTAAAATGACACCACTTAACATGGACCTGAAATCTCTGTGACGATTCTGGACCTTCAGTGTGTTCCCAGCTGAACCGGTGCATTCCCAACCGAATCCAAGGGTGGATTTCAAGAATTCTAGAGGATGTCCTTCTCATTGTGGGCAAAGGAATGATTACTGGTCAGCCTTGTGAAAAATTGGAGGAAAAAATTAAATTTTATACAGAAACAAACAAACAAACAAAACTGCAAACGTAATATCTATATCCAGGATGGGAAATAATATAAATAAATTAGAAACCCTTCATAAAAACTGTTTATTGCATATCACAAGGGAACAAGGTTATAGAATTGAAGAAAGAAAGCTTATGCAACTCCTTATATGGGTAAAGGTTAACTGTCTGTGGTATGAAGTAAAGGAATTGTATAACCTTGAAAACTGGAAGTGAGTGGGTGATTCTTTAAAGACTCATCAATCAGAGAACCATGACATTAATCCTGATGAATTTATTACATGGCGAATTGTTTATTCTGCACTACAATCTTTTCATGATTTGGGTGAAATTGATCAGCCTGCAGTAGATCTGTTGGCAGATACTTCTTCCGAATCAACACCACCACTTTCACCTTATGATCTGGTAGTCTTGCAAATGAAGGAGGGAATTAATGAGGAGGAACAAGATGGAGATCCCATAAATTTAGAACACGCTAATTTACATTCTACTGTAAAACCACTGCCAATGAAAGCTATGGCTGCACCACCATCTAGTGACACAACGCTGCTAAAACAGCAATTAAATCCTCCACCCTATGTCACTGTAAACGAGGCTTTGCTGTTCTCTGAGCCAAAACACTTTCTAGGTACATGCTAAAATCAAGTGATCAGTCAAGGGGATGTTGAACTGCTCAATGCTATGCCTGTAATTTATCACTATAAGCATCCTCGTCATGAACAAATTTCTTATGCTATGGCTAAGGAGTTTAAGAAGTCTATGAGTGAAAAAGGTCTGCAATCTTCCTATATGATGGGACTTAGAGAGTCTATTGCAGAAAGCTGTTTAATGTTACCTGCTGATTGGAAAGCTTTATTTAAATTAGTTATGAAATGAGGGCAGTATTCAATTTGGTGGTCTGAATACCAAGATGTATGTCAAGAACAGGCACTGGCAAATATGAACACTCGTAATGCTGAAATAATGAGTGATCATCTGCCAGGGATGGGAGCTCAGACATCTATAAGGGATCAATTAAGAATGCCCTCAGAAACATTTAACCAAGTGAGGGGGCTGTTTTTGAAAGCTATGAGAAGAGTGCCAGACGTATATAAGACTGAGCCTGCCTTTTTCACCATAAGACAAGGACCTTGGGAGTCTTACATCACCTTTATTGATCATTTGCAAACAGTCATGAATAGGCAAGTTGAATTACCAGCTACAGTAGAAGCTTTATTGAAATCTTTAGCCTATGAAAATGCTAATACTGACTGTCAAAAGGCAATCAATCCAATTAGAAACAAACCTGATATTACTGTAACTGACTGTATCAAAACCTGTGCACATATTGATACAGAATAATACAGAGCAGATTTGTTGGCAACTGCTTTGACTCAACAGCTGCAAGTGGCTTGGGCAGCAATTAAATGATTTGAATGTGGAGGAGAAGGTCAGGTGAGGAAGTGCCCAAAGAATGAGCAAAGGAATAAAAAACCTAGCAGGCTGTGCCCCAGATGCAAAAAGGGCTATCACCAGCATAGCCAATGCTGTTCTAAATGTGACCAAGATAGAAGACTCCTCAAAGAGGGGCTCAGGAACACGTGCCCCTCAACAAAACAAGATCCAGGCACAGCTAGTCCCTGCAGCTCAAACTGTATCAGGGGAACCCCAGGCAGTTGCTGGATTGGCAGTTTCTGCCACAACTACAAAAAATAACACATCAGCTCACCTTATACCTACAGGTTTAAATGGACCTGTTCCTTTTAAATGTCATGCATTGTTACTTGGGAGATCATCAGCATCATCTAAAGTGGACTTTTTATTTTACCAGGAATCATCAATTCTGATTCTAGGGGTGAAATAAAAATCATGGCTTGGACTCCTAATCCACCTTGTACTATTCCAGCAGGATCATGCATTGCTCAACTGATACCACTCCCTATACTACCAGACACATAATCGATACCATCTGCCAGTGCTGACAAAGGCACTGGAGGTTTTAGGAGCACAAGCACTCCTCACTTTTACTGGTCTAAACTTATTTCAGTGCAGCAACATTTTCTAATCTGTGTTGTAGATGGCAAGTCTTTTACAGGATTAATAGATACCAGAGCCAACAAAACCATCATCAGTGAATGTGAATGGCCACCTACCTGGCCCTTGACAAGGCCACCGGTGATTGTCACAGGCATCAGAGGTCAGCAGATGCCACAGCAGTCAGCTGAGGAGCTCATGGTGTATGGGCCAGAAGGGAAACAAGCACAGCTCAAACCATATGTACTTTCTGCTACACACGCACTGTGGGGAAGAGATCTGTTACCACGGTGGGGACTGATTTTGACACCAAATTTTTTAAAGGGACCACTGAGGTACAGCTGAGACTTAAACTCACATGGAACACCAATACTCTTCTGTGGGAGGATCAGTGGCCCCTCAGAGGGGAATGGCTGCAACAAACACAAAAAATGGTCAAAGAACAATTCGATCTGGGAAACATAGTTCCTTCTACAAGCCTGTGGAACACTCCAATATTTTTGACTCCAAAAAAGACTGGCAAATGGAGACTCTTACAAGATCTGAGGGCTGTCAGTGCACTAATAGCCCTGATGGCCATTCAGCAACCCAGAATTCCTAATCCAGCAATGATCCCTGAAACATGGGAACTGTTAAGCACTGACTTAAAAGATTGTTTTTTCCCAGCTGCATTACACCCTCATGCTGCACCTCGATTTGCTTTTTCATTACCATCCTTGAACAACAGTGAACCAATGCAAAGGTATCACTGGATTGTGTTACCACAAGAAACGAAAAACAATCCAACAATATGTCAGTTGGTGGTAGCAAGTGCTTTGCAACCGGTGTGACACCACTTTTCAAAGGTTGTGTTGCATCATTATATGGATGATACACTGCTAGCAGCAGATGACCCTGCAGCATTGCAAAACTGTTCTGCTTTTTTGTATTTTCTCTTGGTAAATTTGGTCTTTGTATTGCAGCAGACAAGGTTCAAACTGTCCCACGATGGGAATGCCTAAGGTTTCTATTATTTGAACAGAAAATTGCTCCTCAGCCCGTTGTGCTGCAGACCTCTATTAAAACACTAAATGATTTGCAAAAGTTATTAGGAACTGTTAATTGGCTCAGACCTACCCTTGGTATCTCCACTGAGGAACGGTCACACTTGCTTAACTCACTTAAGGGAGACACAGACTTAGTATCACCTCTCCTCACAAGCTGGATGCAGAAGCCCTGAAGCATTACAATTGGTAACAAATATAATTCAGACCTCTTTTGTATCCAGAGGACAAGCAGAGTTACCACTGAGGCTTTTTCTTATCCTGGCTGAATTCCAACCATATGCACTAATAGCACAGTGGTGTATTAACAACAACTGTGGATAATAGAGTGGGTATTTTTACCTCACACATTTTCAAAAACAGTATCTACATTGCTTGACATGTTTGCTAGACTTGTTTCCACAGCATGAAAATTATGCCAGATCCTACGCGTGGAAGACCCTTCTCATGTCCACATTCCTTTGCCTGCAAATGCTTTTCAGGATATGTTCCAAGAATCATTATCTTTACAGGCTGTCCTAACAGACTTTCTGGGAAACACTGTTAATTCTTTGCTGAAAAATAAGCTTTTTCAATCTTCAAAAGATCTTTCTTTACAGCCATGTTTTCTAACATTGTCACAGCCCCTGTCTGGAGCAAAGGCAGTTTTCATCGATGGTTCTGGGAAAACTGAGAAAGCAGCTGCTCTTTGGAAAAACTCCAGAGGGGATTGGGAAAACTGTGATTTTTCAGCCAAAGTCAACACAGCTAGCAGGGTTAGCAGCCACTGTAGAAGCTTTTCGACTGTTTCAAAATGAACCTTCAACTTAGTATCAGATTTCTTGTATGTGGTAGGTATTTTAAACCGTATTAAACAGTACTTTTTAAAGCAGGTACTCAGCACGGATTTGTTTATGCTGTCATCTACTTGGTGTGATTTTGTTCCATGCAGATGTCACTGTTTTTATGTCATGCATCTCAGGTCTCACTCATCATCGCCTGCACCTCTGGTGGAAGGCAATGCAGCTGCTGATGCTCTGATGATGATGGTAACAGTTCTGAATCAAATACACAAGCAAAGTTGTCACATGACTTTTATCACCAGAATGCAAAAGCTTTGAGTAAACAATTTGATCTTACCCTTTCTCAAACCAGACAAATTGTTCATTCTTGGCCTAATTGTGCTCATTTAATACCCTTATGTATCACAGTAGGTACAGCTCCAAGAGGTTTGGGTGTCAATGAAGTCTGGCAATGGATGTTACACACGCTTCCTCTTTTGGCACCCTAAAATATGTGCATGGATCAGTTGACACATATTCCAAATATTTTGTTGCCTCCACCCACGAAGGGGGAAAGGCAAAAGATGTCATTAAACACATGTTGCGAGCTGTTGCTATCTTAGGAGTCCTGAAAGTAGTGAAAACTGATGGTGCAGTTTATGCAGTTTATGAAATGGTGCAGCATACGTTTCACAACCAATGAAAATCTTTCTTCATTTTTGGGGTATACATCACTTAACTGGCATAGCTCATTCCTCAACAGGTCAAGCTGCTGTGGAATGAACACATGCTCTTTTAAAAGA
>VXBB01001976.1:190726-235244 GCA_013399915.1 Illadopsis cleaveri | reverse complement strand
TAAAGAACCTCCATTTCTTCCTGAACAGAGATTGTTCTAAAGAAGAAAAAAAGAAAGCAAACCCAACTGGGTTGTTTAGGAGGCTGAATTAACAGATCTCACCCCACTGAAGGGTGTGTCCTATTAAAAACTTCATGCCACACTCTGCTATTTGAAATCATTGTGATAACTGTAGGGAAATTTTAGGTCACTAACAGCAGAAAAATACTGGAAAATAAGATTTGTGAAATATATTTTCACTGCTTACATAATGTGCTTCTATTTGTGTTCCTCATTTTCATGATACTAAATGTGAACATATTTTTGTCCTGGTTGGAGGAAGTGAGAAACAATAAAGCAAGCAGATCATGCAAAGCTGAGATGTTATTACATTTTACAATGTTTGTGCAGTACAATTTTGCTCTCTGCCTTGTAATGCAAATAAATTCAGAGGCAAAAAATCAAAACAGTGGAGACGACTAAAAAAAAAAAAAAATCCTGCAGAAAAAGGAAAACACTCTGTTGAGCCAGCAAGTTTTTGTCAGGAATTGTATCCATCTGGAACAATTTCCTTTCCAAGAGCTGGTTTTATTTTCAAGTCCTCACGCAAATAGGACAAAGACTGCACTGCAGACAAAGGAATTTATTTGATAGTTTTAGAAGGCAAGAACAGATAGTGCCTAAACTTTAAGTTATATATATATAAGTAATAGTAAAAGACCAGGGGTTCAGTTTTAGCATGAAAATATATGCTCTCCTTGTCCAAGTTGCAAGAAAGTGAAAAATTGCTAAAAAGTGTGATTTCTCAAATACCCATAAAAATCGTTAGTCTGTACAAAGTGATTGGGAAAAATAAAGGAAAGCTCTAACTATTCTTCCATACCAGTTCCTAAGAATAGTTGTTTGTCAAGCTTCTCTGTTTCACAGATTTCCCTGACGAAACTTCCTATATTCCATCAGCTAAATAAAGACTTTTACTGATGGTTATTCTTTTTAACATCAGTGCAAGAGTTCACATGAGAAAGGATGCAGCTGCTTATCATCATTAAAGCATGGGAAATCAGTTCCAGTTCATACAAGCCTATACACCCTAGAATATTTTTCCCACACTGGAACTTTTTCCACTATTTGAAAACAAGTATTACTTTTATTCTTCTTTTTTTTTCCTTCACATTGCAGTGGAGTAGAGGAGTAAAACTATTGTCTAGGCCAATGGCACAAGGCAGGAAAAAATTGTGCTTGCATTGCTGCTCTCTTTAGAGGAGAACATCCCACAATAACAATTTCAAGCACATTTTTCTACTCTCTCCCCTTGTTGAAGAAGTAATTCTGGAAGTAGCTCTTTCTTTCAAAATGTTCTTGACATAATTTTCTCAAAACCTGAAGCTGCTACAGAAAAAAGAAGTTGAGTGATGCCAGTCAATTAATGTAGTTGTTGGAGGTTTTTTTCCTAATAAAAAGAAAACAGAAAACAAAACATCTAACAGTGGTCACAGTTTAAAAGGTTGGTTGATCTGGGAGAAAAGTTCCTTGCCCTTTTTGGTTCTGTAGTTCTTCATGATTCAAAATGAGTCCTTCTTGTTGGGTAGTTTTCTGTAATGCTTTCAGGAGCTAGAAAACACTTTACCCTTTGTGCCAAGAGACACCAAAAGGAGCACCATTGAGAAGCCTCTATGCTGGTGGACTTACTCTTCTCTTCAGTTCCCATGTGGATGTCCCATTAACATCAATGCCAGCACCGAATGCAAAGTGTCAGACATTTGTGATTCAAGTTGCATTTTCACTTTGGTCTTTTTAACCTGAAACTGATTTCTTTTGCCTTCCCAGATTTTAGGCTGGTGTGTGATAGTTACCACAGCCCTCCTCTCCCTGCTAACCACTTGCTGTGCCAGCTGCCAGTCAAAAGTCAGCCACCTCCAGCTGATGTTCTGGAGAGTGTACGAGGGGACGGAGAAGGAGCAACTGGAGCAGATTTTCCAGCTGTATGCCACCAAGCTGAGTGAGAGAAACCTGAAATGCTTTTTTGAAAACAAGGAACCAGAACCCATTTCCCTGCCAGCTTTCCAGGCATGGGAAGATGCTTCCCAGCTCTACTCTTTCAGCAGCAGCAAACAGCATTATAGCACAATTCACAGGCTAGTTGAAGAAGGCCAGAAAGGAATCAGTGAGGAAAGAGAGACAATGCTGGACCTGTCGGAGAGAAGGGAAATACCATAGACCAAGTATATTTTCAGTATATTTTTTACATCTTGTTAATATGGCATACTTCTAGCTGTCTTCATCTCTGTATTTTTTCACAATGGCCTCCTTCTTCTTCATCATGTTTTCTCCCAGTTAGATACTTGCTCCAAAAGGATGGAATGAAATTATTTCTCTACATGAGTGAAAAAGCTGCAGTACTCCACAGCACCCAGGGTTCATGTCACTGGCTCAGCATCAAGAGCTGACAGCACAAAGAAATGAATAATGTCTTCTACAAGAGGGTTTTAACAATATGCTATGTAAAATGTGCTATAGTGTGCTTCTCTTACGTAAATCAAGAGACTATCAACAAGTAAAGTCATTTAAAGTGTGTGAATATAATAAGTGTGGCTTTCTGACAGTCCACAGAAAGTAAAGGGGTTTTGTCCAGATCATTTCCAGGTTAATTGCAGATACAGCCTTGTTTTGAGGCACCAGTGATCCCTTGAGGCTTCTCTGGTTTTGGATATTTTGCCTCTGTAGAACATCTCCCTATTATCTTCTCCCAAGCTAGACTTGCTCTTTGTATGGATATAAAGTTCTGATTTTGAGCAAGTTTCAGGCACTGGGTGCAGCCTGTAGTGCCATGTAATATTGTTGTTTCTGGGCCTGCAGCCAATGTACAACAGAGGGCCTGGAAAGTAATTCCACTTTTTAAGCCAAGAAAATATTTTTGCAGAAGACTGATTTTCATTTTTTTGAATATCCTAGGAAATCGTAGTGTCTGGAGCAAGAGGAACCAGCAGGTGAGGCAACTCACTCAGTGCCTCTGACAAATGCATTTCACCCCAGAGCTCTGTGCTTTACCTCACCCACTTGGAATTCATCACATGGCTCTTAGGGTGTTCAGAGTATTCGCAAACGCTGTACTAAAGGACAACCAAGTTACTTTCCCTGGGGTAGCTGGGCAGGCTTTTGTGCAGCACTTTATTGCCAGTCTCTCCGAGTCTACCAAGAATCATAGTGCTTGAATCATGCCTGTCTCAACAAACCAGGGTATTCTACCCAGCTGTTCTCATACTCATTTGGGCTTCTTCAGCAAGTAAAAGCATCTATATACAGACCATTATTCTTTATGAAATAAAACACAAGAGCTAATTCAACTTTCTGTTTAAAATTTTCTCCTTATGTTTTCAAGAACTTGTGACCTTTGAGACAATGTTTTAAAGTTCTTTTGCCCCAGGTGATCCACTTAGCAGCACTTACAACATGTTATATGCTTAAATGAGCCTGCTGCAGCTGAAAGCACGGATGGAACACTGCCAAAATGAAAGTCACAACAGCAGATGTCTGATGCTCTGCCTGGCACATACACCAACCATTTTCTCCCCAGGATCCTCTCCTGGTATAGCATCTACCTACTTCCAGGTTATATGACCCTTCATATTTGTCTGGTTTTATCTGTTCTTATGAGAACTGCCCCAACATCTTCTGTCCAGCCCCATTTCACCTTCTCCCTGCATACAAAGGGAGACAGCACATCCCCTAACAGGACAGCCCTGCTGTTGGGCTAAACTTCCCTTTCCAAACCTGTCTCTCCACCTCCTTCCTCAGAAAATCAAAGCAAGTAGGGATGCAGTGGGGAAGACAGCAAGTAGGTTAATGAGTTGGTCAAAGAATTATGGGCAACAAGTGGGTTGATGTAAAGATAAGGCCTCCAGTGTGATATAATAGCTGGGACACAGAGACAAAAGCATAGCTGGTAGAGGGAAGGGTAAGAGGACAGAGTGATCCCACTTAGAGCTTCTGGTATCTTCTTTTCCCTCAGAGGAAAGCTTAGGGCTCTGTGCCTGAGTAGCCCGGGCCATCTGAAATGGCAGCACTTCCCAGCCCTATCTTCTGCTTTATTACGGAGGTGCAAATCCAAGGGAAATTTCCCTCTCCTCTCCTTTGCCTGCTTCATGTTTGCAGGTAACTCATGTCGAGAGTGTCTCCGTCCCCAAGAGCAGCTGCTGAACACTTTGTGCTGCAATGTGTGCCTGGTAGGAGCCCATCTCTCACTATTCCTCATTCCCAGGGCTGTGTGACTCTTTTGTCTTACCAGAATGCCTGTGATGTAACACAATTTCCATGTGGATCCTAGAATACTTCTATAAAAACAGACTGAAATAACAGCCAGTTTGACCCTAAGTTTTCAACTGGAATGTAGTTTTGCCAAATTTAACTTAGTCCTTCAAGAGGCTATTGCAAAAGCTGCTTTCTATCAACATTGTCCCTGAATTCAGCAGCTACCATGGCAGCTCAGAAAGAAACAGACTATTGTCAACACTGTCCAAATAAACTGGAGAGAGAGAAAAACACCCAACAAATAAAACCAAACAGTAAGATGACTAAAATCTGCTGGAAAATTTTCTGCTGGAAGATTTTGCATTAATTCTGATACCCATCAAAATATGACTATACAAGAAAACAGGAAACTTCTGTTTAATTCTCTGTGCTCTGTCCCTGAGTTTAGTCATTAAAATTCTCTTAGCTCTTCTTCCACTACACATCTGCTGCTCCACCAAACTTGAAGTCTTTGTTATAAAAATAAAAATTTTTAACCATGCTAAGGCTTCATATGCTCTCAATTTAGTTTCAGCTGTACTTTGCATTGTGGTATGATGAATATGTCCAAATTCTATTGTTAAAGTAAAAGAGAACTTGCACGGAAACTATGCAAAAGAAGAAGCTGGTTTGCAATGGAGCACCAAATTAAGGCCAAATTGCAAAGCTATAAAGTGAAAATGTCTTGGCAGGAACAATAATATAAGTGTATAGATAAGCAATTCAGTGAATATAAATGATTTTTTCTTAAAACCAGGCTATAACTGGACAGCAACTACTTTAAAACTACCATTTACAGTTTCTCAGAGGATAAAACAAGGGTCTTTTCAGTCTTTGTGACTCCAAAAGACTAGAAAATAAAATGAATGAGGTGGTTTAAAACTTGCATCCCATAAATCTGTCTTGGTTTTATCTATGAAATGGAAGAAAAAAGATGATGTGTTTAGACACATACATAGGCTTCCCACCAAAATGATGCCCATATAAAGCAAAATCTCACTTCTGAAAATGTTATTTGTAACTCTATGACATTATATATTGCTCAATGAGAAAATGAGATCTATGCAGTCTGAATTAAAAATGTATCACTGCCCCTTTTCAAAGTGGCAACCAGCATTCCATCCCCCTCAAGCAGCAAGAGCAAAAATCATTAACATTTTGATGGTGCTCAAACACAGTCTAGAATTACTGAAATATTTAGGGAGCTACTAACTTATCAGTCCCTCTACATACTACTGGGGACTTTTCACTACCAAACTTTTAATGCATAAGTCATGACGCCAAGTAAGTACAGACTGTAAAAAAATTAAAACCATGATTTCAGACAGCATAATAGCAAGATTAATGAAGAACCAGAATTAATCTGCTTAAAAGGGGAAAGGCAGCCAAAATAATAATTCTGCTAGCGTACTTTTCATTCTTAGTATTTTCCAGTCAGTGTTTGGAAGGAGGAAGATATATTAAAAGTCTTGCCATCTGTTGCCGATTCCAAACTTCTCTTCTGAACTTTTCTTTACTCTCCACAGTGCAGCACTTCAATGTTCTGTTTACTGTCTACCACAGCAGACTGTATTACTCAGCACAGAAACACGCTTATGCATTTCCCTCTCCCTGCTGAGATCTGAAAACCAACATTTACCAGCTTCAGAAATTCTGCCAGCTTCTGTCAGACCTTTAAACTGGCCATAAGTCAATATACAGGGACCTGGTGTGGCAGCACCTTTCATGAAAAGGGGAAGGACTTCTCTTGCCCTACAGCTCTGGATGGGGGGTACCATGGTTGGATTACCCTATCCTTTGTTATTGCCCCCAGGGAGCTCTCTTCAAAGAGCTCCAGAGATGTTCATTTCCTGTGTTCACAGGGTACTGGGTGTCCATCTCTACAGTCACTGCTTTTCAGGAACAGATCCATCCTTAGGCACAGCACTGCTTAATCCAGCAGTGGAGCCTGTGAGCCAGCACCAGCTAGCTGTGGACCAGAGAGTGTGGTCAGGCTGCTTCCACCTCTGGCACACACAGACACCTCCTGGTGCTAGAGAAGGTAGTATAAACGTTACATCTAAAACCAGAAGATGTTTTTTGTAACTCATTTGATAAGATTAATTACATCAAAGTCCTTTGAGGAGAAATTGAATTAAAATTTTGATTTTGCAGGATTGTAGAGAAAAATTCTGCTGGAAATTTCAACCTAATTATCAACCTAATTCTCAGTTATACTCAGATCCAAATTCTGAATCCCATCTTGGACACCACTTCTTCAGCTGGGCTTTGTTCTTACTATCATTCCTCAATTGGTTTCCATTTTTTACCCCCATTTGCCAGAAAGCTTACTTTTACATATCCTCTTTCATCTCTTTTTTAATTCAATCCCAACCATGCCAAGTCACAGAAGCATGTGCCCATCATGGGAACACCATGGGAACTCAGTGCAGAAGGGCCCACTTTTGGCTCCTCATCAAAATCTGTTGGCCCTTTTCCAGGCCACTGTAAGGTAGCAGGAAAACCCAGGCTTTGCAATCTGAACTAGTGGTGGAAGTTTTAAGCTCCCAGTCACTGCCTTAGGTGCACCTTTCCTCTGGGAAGCTGGCTCTGTAGTCATTATTTTATGTTTTTTTTCTTTTGCTTCATCTCTTTCCATTTCCACAGGGAACACCCACAGCCTGATTTTACAGACTTCTTTGTTTTCCAAAGAACTGCAGGATAACAGCTATGTTAACAGGAGGTTTGGCTCTAACTACTTTAATTGCTTAACTGGTATAATTACTTTAACTTTGAACTGATTTTACTCATTATCAAACAGATTTATACCTCTGCAGTTAAGTATTTAATCACTTTTTCCTGGCTGGGAACACTCCTGCTGAAGAGTTAAGGAGATCATGTAAGCAGCTTCATCATCCTGAACGAAAAACTTTTAATAGAGTATATGCAGTTACTTACTAGGTCACTTTACACATGTTTTGCTGGTATGTGTTTCAGACAAATGTGCTTGAAGATTATTTAAAAATTGTTTTGCCAAAGAAATGTGAAAACGCTGTCCATATCACATCTTGCCTCAGGAATGTTATACTCCTACTACAGAACTCTGTTTAGTTTGCTAAAAATAGTCTGTCAAAGGGACAGTGTGTGGTTTAATGTTTGTTCCAATCTTTCCAAGTAATTTTTTGCTTCTCTTAATAAGTCTCTTTGGAAGTACAAGCTGCAGAGAAATAACATCTTTTTCCATTGTTAATTTCTCACTGTACTTTGCTGTTGAATACCCTGTACTTAAGAATGATGGTTTAACTGTAATAATGCATTTATAAAGAAGGGAACTATGGGGAATACGACCCAGAAAACCAGGTATCTGACATATATGTGAAAGAAGAATGTAAAAGTGAACAAAAAAGTGATTTTGCAGCCTGGTATCATTTTTTTAAATGAGACAGTGTATTTTAAAACAATGATTGAAATGCTGCTTGTCTCATCAGTTTTAGTCAGCTGTCTTCACCATTTCCAATGGATTGTCTACCACAGCTCAACTGCTTACCAGGAGGAATTCTTTAATGTATCATTATTACTTAAATTTCTCTTTGAAATTCTCTGTAATTCTAACTTGCCAATCGGGGCAAAAGTACATCTTTAGAAACCTGAGTCTTTCTTGTCTGACAGGCGTGTGAACAGTTACTCAATAAAAGGGAAATTTCCATAAATAGGTGAAGGTACATGCGCTGATTTTATCTTTTTGATTTTATTATTAGGTTTGTGGGTAGTCAGGAAAATGTTCCTCTCATTTTCCTTTCTTACAGTACTTCTTTGCTACCACAGAGATTTTTCTTTCTGCAGAAAATCCGGCAGCTTATTCTTAATATTACCATTTTAAAGTAAAAAGATATCTAAGATAATTATGCTGATGATGAGAACAGTCAAATGGCAGAAGTAAAAATATTAAAGTTTAGCATCTGTATGAGATGGTTAAGACATGCTCCTAGGAAGAGGAAAAAAGGAAGGGAATATATGATTCTAAACTGAGACCACTGAATCTGATGATGCTTTAGAAAATGCAAATCTTCTTTACCTGTGCAATCATGTCTGCAGTTTCAGAGTAACTTCGGCACTTTTTCACAGCAGAACGAGCCAAAAAGTCATCAATCAGCCTTATACCAATGCTGTATCCCCTAAGGAGGAAACAAAGAAAGATAACATTTAAAATGGGGAACTTCTTTCCATCTGCCATCTCCCTAATGCGTCCGTAATGCACTTCCTCAGCAAAACTGCTGCATGATCCTAACTGAGTGGCCTTAATGACAACACGTTTTGCTGGTCTACATTCTTCTTTCTACCACATTTTGCAGCACAGTGGGACTTCTGTTCCTGTAGTCATTTAAGGAATCATCCTTATTTAAGCATGATGCTCCTGGCAAGGATGGTAAAAATTGTGTACACTGTTTGTCTGTACCTTGTCTATACATACAGACATCAAATCCTGGGCACCCTCATTGCAGTATTCAGGTACCAGGAGAACCCATAGGAAATGCACTCACACCTGATCTCTTTCACTTTCTCCCCTTACCTCTTCACCTCATTTTTCATTCTTCCTTCGCAATTACCTGTTTGTCTTTTTTTTCTAACTTGTTATCTCCCTTCATCTAATGAGTTGACAAAAAATCCAGAAGTTGTTAGTTAACGCATGTTACTGACAGATGAGGCTTTATAAAGGGAAGGCCTTGTAACATGGTTCTGGCCTGTTACTTGGGCTAAATAGAAGGGAACCATGGGAGAGTGACTCAGCTGGAATAGGGGTAGGAGAGACACGAGGGACATGAGAGATGTGAGAGATGTGACAGACGTGACAGAGGTGCTGCATGACTGCTACGTGTCCACGTCATGGTGTATGGAGGTTGGTTGACTTGGGCTTGTGCCTTCAAACCATGTAAACTGAAAACTGGCTAACTGTGTAAAAGGTCAGGGTTTTGGCAATAAGGAGCACTGCTTTGCACCCACCTGGGGTCCCTGCGTCACTCATTACCACAACAAATGCACAGTTTTGGTACACCACCACCTCCATTTTGTATTTAAAATATTAATTTTTTTAAAAAAACAAATAAAAAAGTGATGGAAGATAATGGAATTTTTATAAAACAAATATTTATTCCTAGCTCTTGCACATTAACAAAGGTCAATAACCTCTTAGTGTGCAAAACAGCTGTGACTCCAAACATTTTCTGAATGGAAGGAGATCGACACAAACGTTATATAAGACTAGGTACTCAGTTCAGAAATGTTTTTAGGAAAGTTTTCTTTCCCAGTTATGTGGATGTTGGCAGTGTCTGCTTGTTTGTTGCAGGCCCTACACCCTCAGTTAAGCAGCCTGAACTCAGTGGAGTTTCTTAGTGGTTTGTTTACAACATCTTTGAGTAGAAGACACATAGTGAGCTGATGACAAGAACAAAAAGTGGGTTTGGCAGCATGAAGATTAAAATTGCAGTACGTCATGTGCCTAGAAACAAATATTTATCTATTGCCTCAGTATCAATATCAATAACATTGGCAAATGTGTCATCAGCATTTGGCAAAGTATGTATTAGTGACATATGAGACTACTTAGATACATTTCAACTTTTATGCCTTAGATTTGCAAAGTCAAATTAGTAACAGACTGGTATGCAGCTACTTGGCAACTGTACCGTGTAAAACACCCTTCTCACTACAGACTATATATGTACACAGAGGGAGAGATAAGTACACTGTCCCCACCTGTCACAGGTCTGCTGAGATGTGAGGTTTCTTTGTGAAGCTGTGCTGTTTCAAAATCACAGAAGTAAAGAGTATATTGTTTTAAAAAAACCTGTCATTATTATATCAAGTCTTCCTCAAAACAAAAAGATTTTATAGAAACAACTGCAATAATGAAAACATAAGGACCACAATCTGTATCCACATCTTCCAAAACTGCTCTCTAGTAATTTCTGCTATGGCATCATTGAAGAAGCCTGTGCATTTTTTAAATGTATGATTTTCACCAGAGCTGAATGAGAGATAAATATAAAAAAGTATCTGAGGGATGTTATCCTGTATAAGTTTGTGAATAAATTACTTTTCTTTCTCCCTAACAATGATTTTTTTTAAAATTTACTCTCATGGATAGTTATTGGACTACAGCTAGTTTGCAAACTTTCAGGTTAACAGTAAAGTGGTCAGGGTATTCTGTCCACTGTGATTGTTGTAAATACATTTTGCATGTCCACTTTGCCCAGAAATATAAGCCCTACTGTTCTGCCAAAGGCCTTACTATATGTTCTTGTTAACCAGCTAAAAAGTTGGTTCTTGCTGATTTTCTATTATATCATTATTTTTATGGTAGTAATGCCTAGAAAGCTCAGTCAGGATGACAGGGTTTGTAAACATTGGATCTTCATTTTTCAAGGAGCTTATCCATGTAAAAATCCACCTTCATTGACCTTTTGTGCTATCTCACTCATTGCTGTACGGTCTTTTAAAGGTGAGAGACTCATTTGTCCCTAACCCAGTGAGGGATATAGGATATGAAATTTAGAAGATTATATTACAAATCAGCATAACTAAAGGATAAGCAAAGAACAAGTGTAAGCGATGAAAACAATCCTTACACTTTTCCTCAGAGAATTAAAAAGCTAATTGTTGATCTTAATTCACAAATTATTGTTGTTTCTGTTGATAGAATATTGGACCTTTTCCTTGTCCTCTCTGTAAGCATAGACAGAATGCTGGAGCTTGTGAGTTAACAAACAAAAAGCTGAAAGGTAATATACACGTAAACAAATAGCATTATTGATAAAACTGAACATTTAAAGCAGTACTTACATTCTATCTAAACAGGCATTGACATCTTCATCTTTTTCATAGTCCTTGCACAGCTGGGCTACCAAAGCCCCATATGTGAGTACAAACAGTTCCCTGCTCTGTCAAAAAATATGAAAATCAAAAATGAAGTGAACTAAAATCCAACTTTTCCATGTTTCTGAGCTACTGCTCATTAAAAGCAAGCAAAAATAACATTTAAATTAACAAAGAAACTTTTGTCCACAGATGCATAATCGCTGAAATCCACATTTCAAGCATGACAGAATCTATACTGATCCTCACTTGAGTTCATAAGGGATTTTGCTTCTCAGAAGGACCATTTCTTGGTATACTCAGAGTTACTACCATCAGTAATTCTTGCATCTTGAGTGTATGTATGCTGGATTGACAAATGCTGTCAAGTGACATCCAAGAGTAATAAAAAACAGCAGCACGAAAAGAGGCAACGAGCTATTAAACCTTTTGCAGTAGGCACAACAGTGCACAAAGGGAGGGTTGATCTGACTCAAATCATTAGCTGCTTTCTTCAAAAAAAGTAAAAAGTAGGTAAAAAATTAGCTCATAATAATGAAAAAATACTACAATTCAGCACAAGCGTAAAGAATAACAAGACAAAGGGGATGGTGACGATTGCAGCCCCTTGCCCAAGGAACATGGAAAGCAACTGAAGATGCCAAAGGCAATATCTCTGCGCTGATCCTGTCACAAGCACTACTGTGGGGTCTTCAGCTGTGCAACAATTTGGAGGAGAGTTTCTTTCTCTCTCTGATCACATCCATGCACTGCAGAACTCTCTGTATTTAGCAGGAGTAGCAACTGGCCTTTAAGTGAGGGATTAGGTTGACCCTTACTAAACTTCTTGGACAGGAATTAAAGGAAGTGCTACAGCCCTGTGGCATGTGATCAGACCAGAGCTTCTTTATGTCTCCAGCCTGTGGAAAAATAATAGTGAATACCAATAAAAACAATAGAACAAATCACAGCAGCAAAGTAAGAACTGCTTGGTGAAAAATTTCTTCTTGCTTCCTTTGCATCAGAAGTTTGGAGTTTAATCAGTGTTGCTGATTTAACAAGTCACTGTTCAAAATCTTAAGCAAAACAATTTTCCAAACTAATTTTAATGATAACTCCTGTTTAAAATAATATTGTACTCTTGGCCAAATTCTCAGTAACAAGTTTTCAATGGAGTAAATGGATGTCATACAGGTCTTGTATTGTTTTGTTATTATTGTTCAGGAAAAAGTGTTGTAACAAGAAAATTACCTCAGAGAAACTTAAGCATAATATATCAGTGTAATCAAATTTATCAGCCACACTTGCAATCCACTGGAATACTTTATGACCATAAATTTATGTACATTAACTGTAATTATATTACACTCTTCCATTTCTTTTTCAATGGAGACCTCTGCCCCCTTTTCAGAAATTGATACAACATTGTCTTAAAGCATTCTGGAATTTTTCCACTGCCCAGTTCCTGTCAAAATTCACCATACAGCCCTAAGGCTGTAAACTCCCAAAGAAAGGTTTGTGTGGAATTAAACCATTCAAGCACAGAACAGAGATCTCTATGTGTTTCATTTAATGACTACCTAACCACAGATATACATAAACTTACCTGGCATTTATATCTTAGACCATAAACACTTGAAGCACTTAGACTTCTGCTTCTGAACAGATTGCATTCTCAGAAACTTTGTGCCCCTCTTTCCTAAGCCTGTACAGAATCCCAGCATTAGGAATAGTAGCCATAAATGCTGTCTGCAGCTCTGCTTTTGTACCACCAATTTTATCCCTATCCTTTCAATACTTTCAAATTGTTTGGAAATAGGAGTGTATAAAATGCATCAATAAAATAATAGGTTATTCTTACTCCATGCACAACTTTAATAACACATTACAAAAATGTCTTACTATTTTGTGGTTCTCCTGCTTTCTTCCTGGTGACCGAGACATGTTGCTTGTGTAACTCCTGATGTATTTGATTGTCAGTTTACATATTTTCTTCCTCAAGCAGCATAGTTTTCTCTCAATCCTCTTTCTCTTCTCTTTTCTCCTCTCTGCTCTTCTGTCTTTTGCATGAGATGTGCTTGCTGCAGTCTGTAATGCTGCTGATGCTCCTCCTATTCTCTGTGTGCACTGAGCCCTTTGGGAGGAATTTGACTGGCAGTAGATCTGCCACTGCCCACAACAAAAATAATCACTCTGTACATAGGAAGGGTTTGTAATCAAATACACAGCTAACAAAATGGGAAGTAAAACAGGACAGGTCTTACATTTTTGGGGACAGTAAATTTATTCTGTTGTTTGTATTAGCCTTTGGTGTTTGGAGAGCTAACAAAAACTTCCGCTCTGAAGAATAAAAACACATTGCAAGATACTGCTGTACAAGGGAAATAAAAATTGATTGTTTTCAGTCTAAAGAAGCTATAGTCTTCTGCCAACTCTGACTGCTGTAGTCTGGTGAGTTAATGTCTGCCTAAGCTGGGGAAGTGTGGCTTTTAAGGCACTGCTACCATCATGTTTGTGTAAAGCTGCCAGGGCAGATTGAGTGAACTCATCTTCTCAAAGGACCTGTACAGCTGCCAGCTTGTGCAAATGGCACTTTCACTAACAATGTTCCTTGGGGGCATTCTATCATTCTTAACCTGTTATAGTCCCTATTTCTTGCAATGAACATCCAGGCTTAGTTCTTCTGTTCTCCACTGTGGTAAATTTGGCCTACATGGTAGCTTTGATTTGCAATGTACTTCGACTATGGTCACTGATGAATTTAGAAATTAATCAGGTAGTTATCATCCATACAGGACTTACCTGCACATACATTCCAACTGAGTCCTCTCAGGACAAGAAGTAAAAATACATGACCTCCTCTGAATGTCATGCTGTTATTAAATATCTGTTAACTAATAGATCCAGTGCTAGAGTAAAATTACAGATATTTACTACTACAGATACACAGAAAGCATTCAGATGTGATTCATTTGGGATAAGAAAGATTAGTTTACTTTAAAAAATGGTAGTTTAAAGTTTTGACGCAATTCAACAAGAAAAATAAGACAGATAAAAGTATTTTCAGCTTTTTCTGTGTAAAGCTCAATCATCCTAACTGCTTTTATTTAACACAGAATGAACTTGTATTGACAATTGTACAATGTAACAGCCTCTTCCTTTTTTTTTTTTTTTTAGGTCCTCTTCTGACCCTGTAAAACTCTATTCCATTTTATAAGCAAAACTATTGTACTTCTGAGGTACTTCTCAAATTTAAATGTAAACAATTTTTAAAAGCCAGTCATTACAATTCTCTAGATAGTTACTTGCATTTCTAAATTCAGTCTGAGATGGGTTTGTTTCTCTGATTGTCTCCAACTGGCGACAAGCACCAAATATGCCTCACATTGCAAGAGTAATCCCATATACCACAAAAAAGTGTACTGCATTACATTAAAAAAAACCAAACCTGTAAAAGATTATATTTAGCATAAATTAACTTCAGTGAACCCACCACAAAGCACTTAAGACTACTCATAAATGAGCACAATCTTATTTATCCGGTTCAGAATATATATGGATTAATTACTTCAGCTTGCATTATTAATACTCATCAGGGAAGCCTATGCACCAGACAGTGCAATGCATGGCAAGGATACATCAACATCCTTTGAAAAAAAAAATACATGCCCATGTTTACACAAATTAATTCACACATCCATTGCTATGTATTGAGCAGAATGTACTACATTTCGAAAGGTTTGCACATTATTGAGAAAATGAAGCTGAAATGGTGTGTCCAAATAAACTGGGGATTTAATGGCTCCAGTGAGGGAAACAAGTCCTTGGTGGACTGTCTTGCAGCCCTGTGAAAAGAGCAGAGATAGGCACAAATCTGGCACCTGTTTTAATCCTGAACATATACTTCTTGGAAGCAATTCAAGGCAATTGGAATAGTGAGAAAGTTAGAATCACCCTCTACCTCCCATTCTGTCCTGTTTTTCAGGAGAGAAACAGCCTTCAGCCCCAAGGTCAGTCTTCACAATGCTTGAGCATCAGACTACACCAGTTCTCTTCATTCCCATCAAACCAAAAAACAAAAAACAATCACAAAATATATCCTGAAGCTCAAAAGCACAAATAAAAGATTGCACCAACACCCTATCTCTTGAAGTGGACTGGCTATTATGGGAAAGCTGATACCTGTAGAGGCAAGTACATGATAAGTGCAACACAGTGGTAAATAATAAATTAGATATTGTCTAATTAGAAAGCCTAAAAAAAAAATAAATAAAAACCCGAAAAAGAGAAAAAAAATCTTTGAGCCAAAACAAGAATGCATTAACCACAAAAAGCAGGTGTCCAAATTAGTAAAACATAGAGTCAAGCTTTTGTTTGCTCTCCATTTTCCAGATGGATAGACCTTCCATTACATTTTCTCTAACAGAAAATAGAATTCTTTCAAATCACAAGAAGGTAGGTGTTGAGGGTTTGAAGTTATGTGAAAAAAAGAACTTGAACACAAGTTTCTCATATCACACATGAGTGCTTTTACTAAAAGTCCAGTGTGGCTGCTGCTCTGATCAGGTCCTCTAATAAAGCAATGTTACTGCTGTCACTACTGCTGTCACTGCTGTAGTGACTTCCCACTGACTGGGAAGCATTCTCTGTTTGACCTGCTGAAACTTCCTTGATTAGGTTATGTTTCTCAAGAGAGTGTTTCGAGATTTAAGTGTCTCCTTTCTGCTCTCTGCAGGAACGTAAAATCTCATAAATTTGCTTATAAAGCACAGCTGAATTCTGAAGTGAAATATATAAGTTTTCAAAAAAATCATTAACAGATTTCTATTCTACCCTTAACATAAATACTATTATTATTTTTTTTCATCACTGCTTGTCCTGGTTACGGGGACAGGAACTTCTCCAAAGGCCAAAGAGACCATGGAAATGACTTGGTAGCCTGCATCCAGACTGACATCATCCATGACTGATCATGGGACATGGGCAGTACTCCCCTCTACTCCCACAGGAAATCTGTCATGCAGATACTTCCATACCATGCTTTTTAACATGCACAGGTGGGCTTCAAATCCATGCAAAATAGAACCCAAAATGCACCTAGAGGAGCCACAGAACATTGGTCTTTTGACTGCTAACTCAGTGACGAAAACGTGTGCAGGACCAGAGAGACCAGGATTCAGTCTCTTCCTCCAAACTCAGGTGGAAAATAGAAGATCACTTCCCTCTTCCTCCCTACCTTTCCCTGGCCACTAGATAACAAAATCCTGGTCTTTATCCAGTAAATATCAAAATACTCTCTGTGGTGAAACTAAGTGCAACTGGCAGAACTATGGCAGGAATGCTGGAGAACACAGCTTCTTTGCAGCATAGTCACATCTCATCACTAATAGTAACTGAGCTTTTTGGAAGAAAGAGATGAGTAAGTGAGTTTTTACTAGATCAGGTGGAGAAGGGAGCTGAAACCAACCTCTCTATTCTGCCATAGTTGCTTTATTTCAATAACAAGGAGAATAAAAAACTGTTTGCTGTGTATGAGAAGGTGAAATCTGTGTTCCAATAACCATGTTTTAAAAGAAATTATTCTTACTCCTTAAAAAAATTATAAAAATATCTCCTTCTCATAAGTGAGGTTATTGGCAGTGAGTTCAAGCTGACAGAGCCCTGCAATATGAAAATCAAAACCATGACTAAGGTTTGTTCATGGATCCTATTTGCCTCAGATGTCAGTTATAAGCATTTTTTTGCCTCACAGGCCAGCCGGCTGTCACCTCAGGTAGTGGTATTTTGGATTGCATCCAGTCCTAACTCTTCCTGGGAATTGGATAAAGAGTCTAAATGTCTACCTCAGGATCCTGGATTCCTCTGCAAAGGCAAGTACTTAAAGGCTTGATGTGCCACCCAAGCTCTTAATTGGATCCAACCCTGTAATTTGTTCCATAATAGGATGACCCAGCAGGATCATTTACGGCAGAGCATAAAAGCAAATGCCAAAGAATGAAAATGCAGAAGTACAAAGCTGTTGTATTGATTGTATAAATTGCCTCATTCAACAGCCTTAGGCTGGCTATTAATATTTCAGTGTTGGGTACCACTTCAGTTTCACAATCTAATGTGCTTTTTGAGTAAACAAGTGATGCTTGGGAAGACCTTCCTCCCTTATAAAAAAAATAAGACACAGGTTCCAAAAGAAATCTCAGAAGGAATCAATCACAGATTTTAAAATGAACTGAGGCATAACAGAAGGCTCTCATAAAATAATTTTGTAATAGCCTGATAGGTTTATTTCAATGATCTCTTTCTTTTCAAATATAATGTCATTAGTACCAAAAAAAGTTACTGAAAATCCTGTGATACTGAAGGAAACTGAAGGTTTAAAACGGCAATGTTCAGACAGCTCTGGGATTTCATTGTGCTATTATTCTGTCCAAACAACTAAGAACTTAACAAGTTCCAGAAAAGCTGTGACAAAGTGCTGCTGGGTGATTCTGTACTGCTTTTAATTTTGTGTAGCAGTGTCACATTGTTTGAGGGCCAGTTACCAGCAAGGCCTTCTTTATCAAGTGGTGACTGGGGATGAGACAAGCAGGTGTCCACCCCAACGGCACACTGGAGGAACAGGGTCCTGCCTAGTGAACAGGCAAGGCATGTATAACATGACATCCCTGTGTAAACAGCTGAGACAGTGTCTCTGTCATCCAAGCAGACACCATGGGTGCTGAAACCGCTGTTTGAGATCAAATTTATTATTAGCAGCCCCCTCTGCAGGGGAAGACAAGAGGCTGCGCAGACACTATTATATCACACAACCAAGTCCACACATGCTGGAGATAGACATCTGTAATGGGAAGGCAAATTTCCCCATAAACTTTCTGGCTAACATTTTTTCTTTTCTTGGTAAGAATGTTTATATGACAGACTGTCAGACTTTTCAGTACTTAAACATAAGTATTTGCATATTCAGATCAGCCTAGGTTATCCAATGCATAGAACTACTGGATAGTGTGACCATAGAAAAGGTGTGATCCAGAGAAAATCCTCAAGAGTGAAATGTTTTTCAGACCCCTGCTTAAGGCTTGATTTGGGAGAGATGCTCAGAGTACAGGTCATATATGCCAATATCCAGAAGCCAGCTGTGGAAACACCTGATTAAAAAAAATTTATCTCTGTCCATGGAATAGGACTGACTATACTTGCAGAAAATCTTAAAACTGTAATCACAAGCATGCTATATAAATAACAGCTGGCTTGGCTTTTTGTGAAGTGAATAGCAGATTATGAAAAAACAAACAAACAAACCTCCCAAAAAACAAAAAACAAAAACCCCAACCAATTTTGCAAAGGAAACAATCAACACTGTCAGGAAAAGAGACATGCCAGCTTCTTGCCACCTACTGGTGAAACACTAAAATCGTCATGATTAAGCAGCTAACTACTTCTCAGACTCCAGTGTTTGGACAATGAATTGCCCCAGAACTGACATCAAATGCAAATAGCACTGGGATTCCAAACATTGTGCCACTTATGGAATATTTTATAAGTATATTTTAAAGTGGAAGCATTAATTTTTTTTTAATCAGTCCATTTGCTAAGGATTTGTTTGGATGATCTTTTATGAAGAATGGCCGGAAGGCTCCTTTTTTTTTTTTTCCCCTGGTTTCATGCCATGTTTCTGCTAATTACTGTTGATTAGCAAACAGCTTGGCAATTAGCCCTGACAGGTTAGCCATCAGTTTGATAGCACTGCATGTCATCCAAAAGGTAGTGGGAATTTATTGTTAATTTCACACAATTAGCAAGGGGCTGGCAGAGCTCACAACAGCCTAAAAGCTCAATTTTCCAGAACAGCTGAGATAAATTACTGAATCAATTAAAACACATCAGTGGATGTCTGCAAGCATACTTAAAGCTAGCAAACAAGCCACTGAAAATTAGTGGGAGAAGAAAGATTAGCAGGGGTTTTTTGGTGTTGTTTGGTGGTATTTTTGTCAAGCTGTTGGTGTTTATTCTGCTATGCTATTAACACTAGTTAAATATAACTAAAAGCTAGTGCTGACTTAACTCAAAAGAATCTGGTAACGAATAGGATCTAAAATGACTTTCCTTCCAAAGTGGTTAACTTTTCTAAAAGGCAAAGAGGTCATTATTGCCAATGCAATAATTGCAATATTGACAATTGGCGGGCAGCAACTTTTCTCTTTTTTCACATTCAGTTGTCCCTGTCATGTTGGACAGAATCTTATCTATGGGCTGGCTTTCCTAGGAGTGCCTGCACTGATCCTTCTGATTGTTGGCTATGCCCTGAACAACCAGACTTGGAGGCTGGTTATGGGCAAGAGGCCTCATTTTGAGAGGGTGACTTCATCAAACAGGTTGCTGAAATGCAAACTGGTCTGCTTTGTCCTGTGCAGCATCACTGGGAGGGCTCTGGTTGCTCCAGTGACGTGGCTTGCAGTCACCCTGATAAATGGCTCCTATTATATCTGTGCTGTGAGCGAGTATGTCCCTGTGTATTACTATGAAGCTGCTCCTAATGTAACTGCTAGTGAACGCAGTAGGATATTGGCCACATTTCCCTGCAGTCAGCTGGTTCCTCCAGAGCTGACCCGGGCAAGAGATGAAGTGATTCTCCTTCTCCGATACCAGTCGCAAGTGAGTAACTCCTATTGCTTCTGCTGCCTGTAAACCTGATGATGAGAGGTGAAGCTAATTCAGCAGGCAAAGTGTTAGGATGCAACAAGACCAATGTCCTCTGTCTTGAGTGGAAGGTATCTGTGTGTTTTGAAGCCTGTTCTTTTCTTTTAAGTGGAACTGAAACTTCAGCTATATAAATTGCTGTATCTGCTTGTCCCATTTGTTGCCTGATACTACAGGATACATTCTCCTTGGGTAGTATCCTGAAAAGTAGTATCAAGTAAGACAAATGGAAGTTCAAGAGCCAGGAAAGGCATGAAGTTTCTTCATTAAAGTGGAAGAAACATGACTAAGAGGCCCAGGCTGTGAGAGCTTCATGTGAACCCATGTAAAATGAGTTTTATACCAGACTCAATTCTAAAAGTTTGCATACTTTGTAAATAATAGGGGAAGCATTAAGTTGTCACTTCAGAGAAAACTGTTTTTAAACAGGCTATACGCTAATATAGTCTAGGACCTGGATGGCCTATCTTATAACAATAATAGCTGAGGAAGCAATATTCTTAAAACTGGACAAAACAGAACTTTCTTGAACTTGAAAGGAACAAGTGATTTACTTCAAGTCTGCCTCCAGTAGGCAAGGACTGGGTTTGGTGGTAACAGATGCTTTCCAGGCTTCTACCTTGTTAATGCTATTATTTAGGAAAAGCAAGTAAAGACAATCCTATGGATTTTCTGGTGCTCAAATGTTATCATTGTGAGTATTTTCAGCTCTANTTTTTTTTTTTTTTGGTAAGGTGGCTGGCTGGCTTCTGATTGCTGTGGTAGTCATCACTATGTTCCTTTCTTACTGCCTGGCAAGCTGTTTCTCCCCACTCAGCTTTCTACATTTCAGATACTGGAGCAGCTACGTCCACAATGAGCAGGAGCTCTTCAACGAGGCCACAGAGCAGCACTCCAGGCTGTATGCCATGCAGCATGTAAGGAAGTTCTTTGGCTTTGTCCCAGGAAGTGAGAATGTAAAGGAAATTCGTATCCCATCTCTCAGGGAGTGGCAGGCCATTTCTGGACTGGCTTTTCTGAAACGAGTGGATGAAGAGCACTATGATTACAGCCTCCTCCATGACTGGGCGCTCAAGGAGCGTGCAAGTGGAAAGTATCTGAGGATTGATGAAGATACTGGGATCATAACACAGCTCTGAAGATCCAAGCCCCCACAATACTTTGCAGAAAAGCAGGAATCTGTCTAGCTCTATAGCAGACCTGAGCTGTCCTAGAACTTTCCAATACAGTATTACATTGATGTATAAATTATGTGAGCAAGTGCATCTTGTTAACGTAGTCCTTTAGCACCTGCTTACAGATGCTTTTACTGATGGCATTTTGACTCCTGTGGGATGTTGTGATCTATGCCTAGATTAGGGTGGGCCATTTCAATCTTCAGCTCTCTGCTTTCTAATAGTTGTGCTGAAAGGATAAGTATGTATTGAGAAAGTAATTTACAAATGCTTTATTTTTTTTTCTTTCCACTAAAACGATCTTCAAGAGGTAGACCTTAATTGGATCCTATGAATTGGTCCATTCTGTATAGAGCAAGGGCAACTATCCAGGTTTTCCTCATTGACACCTAGCAGAAATTACTTATTTCTCCTCTTCCACTATTTTTTAAATTATATATGTAATCTACACTGAGCTAACTAATAGTTAAGTCTGGGGCTACAGTAGCTTGTAGGAAACATATGGGGAAATTTTATCATCAAAGACTCAGTTTAGATACAGTAATAAGAGAACTTTCAATTCTGATAAGGAGATAAATTCCCACTGAGGCACATGGTGGAGATGTGTAACACGTGGCAGCTGTACGAACACTTGACATATGGCAAACTGAGTTGAAATATATTATGGCTGGAAGCAATAGCAAGGTCAGTCTCCTGTTTGGAAATACTTCAAAATCTCCAAGGTGTTTGTGTGCTTGCCTAGTGTACAAATATAGCAAATGAGGATGGGAAAAATCTCAGTCTGTGTAGTAGGGTTTGCTTTGCCTCTGTAAACTTGTAATTTATACATATACTGGGCCCATGGATATTACTGTGATTAAAAACTACTGAATTTTGTGAAAGAAGGCTTAATGGTGTTTTTGTGTTAAGTCAGTTTGGTATGACGTCATATTATTCATCTGCTCTCTAACCCTCTGTGTAGATGTTTCTAACTCTAAGAGGGAGGGAAATGTATGCCATATTTTTTTAATGCTTCCTGTATTGTCTTGCCGTGTACACATATGCATGTGGGCTCCAAAGCTATATGCTATGCTATAGGATGCTGTCTGCTACTAATAAATGACCCCAGGGGCTTGAAATGGAAAAATCTAATTATTTAGTACATTTTACTAGAAAGTGCAGGAGCCAGAACTGCTCTGTCACTCCCCTCCTCATCTGGATGGGGGAGAGAGAATATAAGGAAAAGCTCATGGGTTTAGATAAGGATGAGGAGAGATCACTCAGCAATTATTGTCAAGGGCAAAACAGACTCCACTCAGAGAAATTAGTTTATTTTATTACCAATGAAAATAGAGTGGGATAATGAAAACTAAACCTAAATCTTAAAGTACCTTCCCCACCACCCTCCTTCTTCCTGGGCTCCATTCCACTCACAAATTTTCTACCTCCTCCTCTCCAGTGGTGCAGGGGGTGTGAGTGAATGGGGGTTGCAGTCCACTACACTGTCCCTGCTGCTCCTTCCTCCCTGAAGGGATGGCTCCTCATACTCTCCCCCTGCTTCAGCATGGGGTGCTTCCTCCCAGGATACAGTCCTCCACTGACTTCTCCAGTATCGGTCCTTTACAGGAGCTGCAGTTCTTCATGAACTGCTCCAGCGTGGGTCCTTTCCACAGGGTGCAGCCCTTCAGGAACCACCTGCTCCAGGGTAGGTCCCGTGCAGGGTCACAAATCCTGCCAGCAAACCTGCTGCAGTGTGGGCTCCTCTCTCCACAGGCCTTGCCAAGAGTGCTCCAGCACAGGCCCCCAGTGGGGTCACAGCCCCCTACAGGCACCCACCTGCTGTGGTGTGGGTTCCTCCATGGGCTGCAGGTGGATCTGTTTCACCAGGGACCTCCCTGGGCTGCAGGGGCACAGCTGCCTCGCCATGGTCTGCACCAGGGGCTGCAGGGGAATCTCTGCTCCAGAGCCTGTAGCACTTGCTTCCCCTCCTTCCTCACTGAGCTTGGTGTCTGCAGAGCTGTTCCTCTCACTCCTCTCTCTGGCTGCAATTTCTGTTGTTCAGGGTCTTTTCTTCCCTTATTAAATCTGTTATCCCAGAGGTGCTGCCACCATTGCTGATGATGCTCAGCCTTGCCTGGTGGGTCTATCTTGGAGCTGGCTGGCATGAGGTCTGTGGGATACAGGGGAAGCTTCTGGCAGCTTCTCACAGGGGCACCCCTGTAGTGCCCTTGCTACCAAAATCTGGCCATGCAAACCTAATAAAAGGTAATGGAACTGCACAGTTTATGTGAACTCCTTAGGAAACAAAGTACCTCTGGTAGTAAACACAACTTCTGATTTAATTTTAAAAATATTTGTGGGGTTTCTTTTAAGATGGAACACTAATCTGGAACACATGCAACTGATTTGTGTACCTGAAGGTTTTGACAGAAACCCCATGTTGATGTCTGGATCCAAATAACAAAAACCTGCTGTCTTTAGGCCATGTGAATTCTTTCCACTTCTATTGTTTTACAGTAGTACTATAAAATGATGGTAATATTTGCAGTTAAGAGTAAGCTGTAAAATTCTTTTTTATTTCTTGCTCACCTAATTTTTGAATTAGGATTCATGGTTTCTGTTTTTGTACCAATTACTATTTGCCTTGTATTTTTCATAATAGTATGTAATTCAAAATATTGAGCGGAAATACTATCTGTCACTGTGAAGTCAGCCTGCCAATATACTAACAGACTATCACCTTGTAAGCATATATTAATCCATAGTACTACAGCTGTAGTTTAACAGGTTTGGTGTATTTCCCTTTACTTCTCAGCTCTTTGAAAAATGTCAAGGATTGGTAGTGAAGGCACAGCTTTCAAACTAATTCATGTTTACAGACAAATCTAAGAGTTGGTACAGTTGAACAGTGAAACTGTGCCTGCTAAAATAGTTATTCAAAAATCAGCTTAGAATTCCAGTGTGCTCACTTGAAAAGTCTCTTTATATCATGGTAAAAGTTATCTGGAAACCCTGGGCTTATACAATGTACGTGTGGGAAAATTGCCAGCTATGGGGCCAGGAACTTGATGCCCCTTTAAATTACTCTGTGTGCAACGTGCCCATCAGGGTCTGTTGTTGTTTAACCCTCGACAGTCTTAAATTCATCCTGGCAGGTAACCCCAAAGCATGGCAGCTCCCAGTATGATTAGCCTTGGCGACTCCTGCTCTGCGCGTACATCATGGTGATGCCGCCGGTGTGACGGGACTCCTGAAATCGCGGTGAACGTTTCCTGGGAAGTTTGCAGGTGCTGCTTAACTTCAAGCTGCAAATCACCAAGCTGCCTCAAAGAAACTTCCAATTTCAGCCGCCTTCACAGTACCCTTACGCAATACCTGAAAGATCGGGTTTGAATCCCCTTCAGTTTGCTGATCCCTGTAAATTTTCAAGGGAAAAGCGCCCAAGAGCGAACCATACCGTCACTGTTCTGCGTAACACAAGGACTGCGGAGCTCAGCTCTGCCGAGGCTGCCGCTCCCGGAGGGGCGGGGAAGCGGCGCGGGCGCTGCCAGCAGGATCCCTCCTGCACGCCAGGTACGCTCCGTCCTGCCCGGAGCCGAGCGCCAGGCAGCGACTGCTGGAACTGATTGAGCACCGGGCATCGCAAGTGTGAAGGCGACGGGGGAGCAGCTAGACCAGCTCCCCGTGCGCCGCCGTCCTCTCTCTCTCCCTCCGTCCCTCCCTCCATGGGTGCAGCCCAGCCCAGCCCAGAGGCGGCATTCCCGCCTACCGCGGGCGCGAGGCATGCTAGGAAGGGCCGGGACGGGGCCGGAACAACGCAGGCGCGGGCGGGGGTGGTGGTGGTGGTGTCGCGGTGCGGGCGGCCCATGNTCGGGGTGTTGGTTCGCTTTCCCTGGCCGGGAAAAGCAAAGGGCTTGATGGCTCTCGTGGCCGGGTCCGTGGGCGCTGCCCCTGCCCCGTTTAGCGCCGTGGCACAGCAGCCAGCCCGGCGTGGGCAGCCCGGTCTCCTGTGCTGGAAGGATGCTCTTCGGAGTAGCCTTTCAAAAGATACGGCCCTAGGTGGGAATCGCGGAGTTGGTTTGTGTACCGATTGGTTTTTCTTTCCGGTAACAAGCTTGTCGCGATTGTGAGGCACGGGATGTTTTGGGGTGCGTAAAAGGTGCTGTTTCCTCCCTAAGTGTGTCGCCACTACCTGCCTTATTCCGTTGCAGGTGAAAAAAAGGCAAGCTTTAATTCCCTGGTGCAGCATGTTATATTGACGAAACTTTCGTGTTGCGGATACATTGGTTCATCAATTTTTTCAGGATTTTCAGTTTACCGTCAAACAATCAAGAGTATCTGCCGTGCTAGCTAATCCAACATGATTTTTGGCATCCCGTATCCAAAGAATATTAGCAGTGAAAAAATCGGGGCATTTTCTTTTTCCTTCCTCCACAGTATCTACTCTGCCTACAGTTCTACAGCACCTTACTTGGCAGTAACTTCACCACACAAACATTTGCCCAGTACAATTGCCTATTGCTTCAATCTGAAAACCTTTCCACATCTTCACTTCTATGTTAAAGATTACTTGAAGATGTATGAATTGATCTCTGGTAGTTGGGGGTGCTCGATATCTGATATGGAAGTCATATTCTTTCTTGTAGCCTCTACTCTGATGCTTATTCAGAGTTATTGTTCACTCATGTAATGCTTTTATGCCCAAGGGCAGAGAGGGGAATAAAGATCGTAGTAGTACATTAGCAATTAGGCAAAACTCAGTTGATACTTCGAGAGCATGTACACTAATTTGGGCATAGGTCATAACAGTGGTGCACAGCGGTTCTTACATGAGGATGTGGTCTGCAACCCATAATTGTGCAATGAGGTTTTTAGCCGGTGAAACACAGGTCACAGCTCTTGCTATGTTTTGTTGTCTTGTCTTTTAGCTGTCTGATTCACACATTTTCATTCTAGTACATTGCTTGGGTTAGTAGCATTTCCTGCATTAAGCTGCTTTAAATATTGATGCAGGCATACTGTAAAAATAGTCCAGGGTCAAGAGTGCACTGGATGGTCATCAGGCACATTAAGTGCAGTAAAGCAAATTAGCTTTGGTAGCTTTCTGCATGCAGTCAGTGCTTTACCAGAAGTTGTTTGATTTGATTTGCACTTTCTGGAACAGTGACACTTCAGAAGAGAAAGTTTTCCAAAAGTGGAAGTCTTTGGTATTGCTTGATGATGTATGGTCTCATTCAAAGAGCACTCCAGGCATCACATTATATGGAAAATAGCTGTTAATTGAAAAGTATTACATTAATAAGTTAAAAAGGCCCTTAACACTTACTTTCTTCATAAGTCCTTGAGAAGTTCAGTTTTAGTGATGTAAAGAAGTAATTGATTTAAGGACTCTCCCTTACTCTTGCTTTTTTCCTTTGAACAGTATTGTCAGAAAAGCCAACAACTTTCACAATCACTGTGACATCTGAAGCTGGAGAAAATGACGAAAGTAAGTTGATCATGTCTTACTCAGAAACTTCTCCCCTATATGTTTAATTCTATCACCAACAGCTATGTGTACCTCCACTTAGATCCTTGTAGGGGCCTGATAGAGCAAACATTCCTTAGCAAATATAGTTCAAGGATTTGAGTGATCCTTGTTTAGTTTGCAGAAATGTTATGCTCTCACTGTAGGACTGCTTTCTGCTGAATCTCAAAGGCTTTGTAGCATAGCTTCAAAAAGTATGGGTTGTCACCATCCTTGCAGTGGCTTAGAAACAATTTGGGGGGATTTTTTTACTGGCAATTGTGTGTGTGCCAGCTACGTGGGGGAGTTGAGTCTGTGTGCTGTGAATGTGCAACCCTTAAGGAAAAGTTCCAGAGCAGAAGGCTATGGGTCCAAGTCCCTGTGTACTTGTTAAGTACCAACAATTGTGTGGGCATGTTGTAAGCAAGCCTTACTCCAAGCAAGTTTGAAAACTGCCATTCTGGATACTATAACAGAAGGAATAAACTGATGCTGTCTTACTTAGTTTTAAAGGAGTAAGTTCTGCCTAGAGCAGGTGTCTGTGTTGAACAGACTGCTGTCATGCTGAGAACTGAGTCTGGAACTAAAGGAAAGCTTCTTCCTATTGTTCTGGGAGGATGTGTAAAGGGAACTTAATTCTCTTTTGCCTTGTTTCCATGTTACCCTGACTCTGGGCAGCTTCAGATGGAATGCATTTTTCTTAGGCAGGTCTCTGCTTAATAACTTCTACTGGACATAGTGTGTTTGTCCACAGTGTGGAGCCCTGGAACCCAACACAGAGGGTGATGCTTCAACCAGGCACACAGAATCTGAGGTGTTAATATGCTGAAATTTTCTCTAGTTCTGTTATTACGACTCTTGCTGTTTTCCAGTTTTAAGTGGGATATGAGGGAGATTACTGCTCTAGTACCTGTCATATCACAGAAGGTTTTTCAGTCTTCCTAAAGACCTTTCAGACATTACTAGGTTTTAAAACTTTGTGCAAGTGTAAACTTTATCATCTTAATTTCTTTGAACTCTTAGGTTATGTTTAAATCTGTTCATACTGTTTTAACATCTGTGTAAGAAGACTGTTCCTTAAAGGCAAGAATAGTTTATATTCTGTAATCTTTAGGCTGTTGATGCAGTAGGAAAACATCATTAAAGTTATACAGAGTTATCACCTAAAGAATATGTGTTTCTTTATCTTGTAGCTGTCCAAACAACCCTTAAATTTACCTACAGAGAAAAATACCCTGATGAAACTCCACTATATGAAATTGTCTCACAGGAGAATCTTGACGATAATGATGTCATGGACATAATAAAACTGCTAGAGCAGCAGGTAAGGAAAATGGAATATCTTGGTACAGCTCAATACCACTTCACACTTTGGCTGGAATTTCTCTCTCAAATCAGTTGTTTTCTGAGATATCTATTGCTTATCTGAAATGTGTTCCATACTATATAGGGACTTTGAGGTTTGAGTTTGGTGAATTACATCATTGAGGTAAGATACAGGGCTAATTCAGTGCATGCAATAATGTAGAGTAATGAAATGGAAGTGCACTAAAGCTTCCCCCTCTTTTCCACTTGTAGCTTAAGGNTATACATATACTATTTGTGAAAATAAGGCACCTCAGTTTCATTTGGAAATATTAAAAAATGCCACATTGATTGTGATTCTTTTGATAACATAATAACTGTTATCAATAAACATTGATAACATAACTTTGGGGTTGGGGCCAATCTCATCAATCTTTGGGATCAGTGAGAGTGCATTGTAAAGGAAAGAAGGAAGCACTTCTTTGGTTTCAGGAATTTCTGACAAGTCCTTAAAATGCCTTAAAATTGCCATAATATGTTTAATGGGCATTTTTTTCATTTTCAGTTTACTTCATATAACCTTCCTTCCATCAGCTGATGTTTTTTGGTTTTCATGTCAGTTTCTTTTGGGAAACTGTCTCACTTCAAAGGAGCATGTAATAGAATTAAGGAATAAACTGTTCCAGGAGAAAAAAGGTTCTGAATGATTTGTCTCTTATGATTTATGATACTCAAATTTTAGAGTTGTGTTTCTACTGTAGGTTTTGTTTTATTCAGGAAAAAGCCTTTCAGAAGATGTCTATAATATGTAAATAACCTGAACACAAACATTCATCTTTGTGTTTTGCTGCACACCCATTTCGGGATAACTAACTGGATAACTGGCTGGTTGAATTTGAATTTTACAGCAAGCTTTTGAGACTGGTGCAGAATGTGTCAGCTGTGCCCTCTGCATTTGCACAACATCCTGCTTTGTATAAACATATTTATGCATTCAGGTTCTTCTGTTTGAAGTTGCCTTCTTTTGTGTTGTAGGCAGAAGAAAATTTAGGAATGGTAATGATTTTCACTCTAGTCTCAGCAGTACAGGAGAAATTAAATGAAATAGTAGATCAAATAAAAACACGAAGAGAAGAGGAGAAGAAACAGAAAGAAAGAGAAGCAGAAGAAGAAGAGAAAGTATGTAAAATAATGTTTTCAATGAAAAAGACTTTCCGCATCTTTAAAATGCATTGGTTTGTTGCAGGAGCAGTTCTCAGTTGCAGTGGGAAAGGAACAGCTATCCTAAAGATGATTTAATTGAAACTTAAGAAGATTGTTTAATGAACTTAAGTGATCTTTTTTCCCCTTTTGTCTTAAGCAGTCTTTTTTTGGATTCTAACTGCATGTTCACAGTCCCTTCTAGCATTGCTTCCTAAGGCAGGGATTTTTCCCAAATGAAATCAGATTTGTTGTAGACAGTTTTCTACTGGAAGAAGGGGGAGCAAGAGGGAATGGGGAGCAAAAAAGTCTAGGATATGTCATGCTGCACATGGGCTCCATGGTTTGAGGAAGGCTATCTTCTTTGGTAGACTGAGTGGATAGGGTGGAAGTGATGGGACCAATCTTCAAGACTAGTTTGCCCTCCTGTAGAATAGTTTTACCATTTGTGGATTGTCCTGTGAGTCCAACTAACGAGTCGTCACTCAATTCCTGAGAAGTAGCTGGAGGGTGATGGGACTTGGACGGTTCTGTATTTCTGATAATTGGTAAAGAAATATCTGAGAAAAAACAATCCCTTTTTCCTGTTTCAGCAATGTAAAAGGATTAATGTATTTTAATGGGCAGTATTTCAGTGTAGATTGTACTTAAGAGTTGATAAGAAGTGCTGCCTACTTATAAACGTATATTATTGAGGAGTTGTGAACTAGTGCACTCTAGGTCCAAAAGGAGTATTCAGCATTCTTCCATGAGAGTTTCCACCTCAGTATAGTTCTCTGAGGGGAGAGTCCCGTGAAAAAAAACACAAGAATGTGTTCTTTATATATTCTCAGGATTAGGATTAATTTCTCAGAATATGTCACCGCAAGCAGTGCATCTGGAGTGTTACAATTTAAATAATTCAGAGAATGCTTATCTTCACCTGTAGCTTTGCAAGTTGTGTTTGCAGCCTTGTTTTCTATTCTTCCAGCAACGTTTTCATGGCACTCCTGTTACCATTGAGAATTTCCTTAATTGGAAAGCCAAGTTTGATGCAGAGCTTCTAGAAATAAAAAGGAAAAAGATGAAAGAAGAAGAACAAGCAGGCAAAAATAAGCTAAGTGGTATGTTTTAGTACTGGTCGTGAAATTTATGCAATGGTACCAGCCTGTAATAACAAGTCTAAAAGTAATGGTTTTACACAGATAATAGGTCTTGGCATCCTGCTCCATAGGATGGCTTGGCTTTGAACTAGTTCTCCTGTGATGCTGTATCTGCTTTTGACCTGATTACCTAAAAAAAACAAAACCAATGTGGTCATGCCGTATCACTGTTGTGTTTTCTCCTCACTTCTGGCTAATTTTGATGAGATTTGACAGAGGTGGAAATTTTAATGGTATTAAGTTTCATAAAAAGCTGTAGTGGACAGGGGATACGCTTGATTCCTCTCTGAAGGGTGTGCATTTGGCAATCTGCAAAGATGAGATAACAGAAATCAGGCTTTTAGTTTTTCCATTTTTTAAAGTATTGTTAGTATGTGGTGTCTGTTTTCCTCTATACAAATGTAGTTTATGGAAGCTTCCCTTTACAAAACCAAAACAGGCTTATTCTTGGATGTCATTAGAGTAATTCCAGTGTTACCATGGACACCAACCAGTCTTGTTTGTGGAAGCTTGCATGAGCAATGTAGATGGAAGACAGGTGATTTATATGGAAAGAGTCCTGAGCTTTTCCACTTGTCCCTCCCAGTCAGAAAAGATTGACTCTTCTGTGATGTTGCCTTCACAGCTGTGTATGTGTGTAGGAGCTGGTGATTTGTGTAGATCCAAGTTGCTTTTTGAATGGGAGAATATATGAAAAAAAGGTGGAGGAGTCAGCTGATTTTCTTCCCAGTTCCCACAGAAGATTTCTTGTGGAATGCAAGGTGAAGACTAAAGCAATAAGAACTGAACACAGGCTGTGGGGTGTAAATTTTTCTGCCCCTCATTATTAAGGTCTTAATAACATTACAATGACCCATTTCACATATAAGAGGAGGAAGCTTGTTGATGTAGGTGAATCCTGGATGAATTAAAAAAAAAAACCAGAATGGGGCACTTACAGAAATGAGCAGTTAAAAACAGAAAAGGCTGCCTGGATTCTACTGCAGAACTGGTAGATTTGCAAAGACTAAAATACATATGCTGACTGTTGTTGCCTTAGGTTGATAGTTGCTTCAGAGCTGTACTTACTTATATATTGTTTTCTTATTTTATTTCTAGGTAAACAGCTGTTTGAAATGGATCACAACCTTGACACCTCTGACATCCAGTTCTTGGAGGAAGGTAAATTTCTATTTGATTCCACAACTGAAAGGCAGTAGAGGTGTCTTCAAGTCCAGTGAAGTAATAGAAACTTTATTTGGTGACCAGAAGATGTCACTGTTGATACATAAAAACAAAACAGCAGTCCTCGAGTTTTATCCTTAGGTCAGCAGCATCTCTTTCAGCAGAAAATGTGAAAGTAGCCAAAGCTTCATCTTGCTTGTAAAATTTAAATTTGAAAGCAAATATATGTATGTCAGCATATGGTGTGTAAGGAATTTTTTATGAACCCTGTTCATTTATCTCGCTAGGATAGTAGTAATTATTCCAGCTGTGAGGTCCTGAGCTCCTGGTTTGGCTGTCCTGGGGAGAATCTCTGCTTCTGCCAAATGTAAATGTTAATTTCATGTTCCCAGTGAATTCTGAGGTTCTGCGTGACATTTCTTTTGACTGGGTTTTGATGCAAAGAAAAAAATTCTTGAGCTGTATAAAGATAAAATGTGGCATTTACTTTTCCATATCTGTTAAAAAAAGCCAAAGTTAGCAGCTACCTACACTGAAGAACTAATGCAAAAAAATCTTGCATGTTTTGTTGTTGTTCATGTTTTCCTTGTTGCATGATAATAAAATATCTTTCTATTCCATACAGCTGGAAACAATGTGGAGGTTGATGAATCTTTATTCCAAGAAATGGATGATTTAGAACTGGAGGATGAAGAGGATGACCCTGACTACAACCCTGTTAATTTAGATAGTGATTAGACTTATTTGAACTGATTCTGTCATCAGTATGGACATATTTAAGGAGAGAGGGCAGGCAGGAAAGCCACAGCATCTGTGGTTTTAGTAATGTGTATTGTTTTTCTTTTTTCTTAATTTTTTTTCCAAAGAAAAAAACCAACATATTTTAAATCCAGGAGAATGGTCTTCTGATGACTTTCACTATAAATAAATTTACTTTAATATTTCAAATGAAAAAATTGAGAAATACTGATCTGTCTGAAAATGCTTTTCTATTTTCTCTAATTTGTTTTCCCTTCCTACTTCTGTAATTGTCCTTTGAAGAGATGTGGCAACATGCAAGATGGAAAGATGTTACAGCAAGCACTAAGCACACCTGCATCTGAATGCTGAGCAGCTGTTCTGCTGTCTTCCACCTGGGATAACAATGGGCAGCTTTGGTTAATAAAAGGGATCACATACTATGCAGTTATTTATTTTTTTGTTTCTTCCTCCTGTGGAGTTTTTTATTAATTCAAGTCAGTTCTCGTGCCCCAATTTATCACCTGTAGATAGACAGCACTAGTCACCTTTGTTGTATAGCCTTATTAAAGTCTAGTGGAAAAACCATTTCCATACAACCGGAGTGAAATTTTTTGCCATAGTCATGAATAATATTTTCAAAATGGCAAGTTCAGGTCAGTAGGGGGAAAAAAATCAGAATGTGAAGTCCTCTTGAAGTTTGGTTGATTTGTTCAGAGAGGGTTTGGTTTTTTTGAATGTGTGCCTCAATGAACTAATATGAAATCAAAACCCACCTTAGGAAGGTTAGTTTGCTTTTGGCAGCAGACTGTATGGAAACACTAGGAGTGGAGTGCATATTACAGCAGCAGGGTTTATCGAGTGCTCTCTTGTTTTGAATGTAACTGGTGTCGTTTTAGAAGCATTGTGTTGGCAGCCTGTGAAGGTTAGCACAGAATGCATTAACCTGGGGATGTTGCCCATCCTTCAGAGTTGTTTCTGGAGCTAACAGCTGTCAGACTCCTCCCTTACCACCTCCAAAAGGTCCAAACACTGCAAGAACTGCAATGTTTAAACATGCTGTGTTTGAAAGTGCAGCGCTAGAAGGATGATGGTGTCAAAAGACACCTTTCCAAATAGACAGGCACCTCCATGATTGAACACTGTGTGCTGAATTTTAAACACTGTTAGTAGACTGCCTTAATTGTGCCAGCTTCAGTCTTTGAAGAGGGTTGCACTAAAGTATCACATTGCTTAGAGGAATAATGAATTTATGAATTTTGGTATTTGAAAATTTCATATTCAAGACGAGAAGTTTAATTATGGAAATAATTTAATGGTTATAAGATTCTCTGCTCATATCACTTGAGAACATCTGTTTAGGATGACCTCCTTTACCTGTTTTTTTCCCTTTGTTTTCACTCAAGGTGAATGAATTTCTACTAGATAGAAATAAGTGTCCAAGTACCCTGTAAACACTTTTATAAATTAACCATGTGCCTTTGCTCCTACTGTCGTCCCTTTGTTCTTTTTAATTTTGGCTACTAAGAACTCTAGATAAGCATCTAGATATCAATGATAATGTTTTATGTTTCAAAGCAATAAGCAGGATCTGTGCTCCAAAAGTTACCAGATACATTAAAAAAATTGTGAGCTAATGTGATATTAAATCTTGTCTTTTCCAAAGATACAGTTGGATTGAAAGCTTCATAGTTACTACATCCAGCTTCCTGTGTAATTGCTAGGATGGTTTAAAATTATCTTCAGCACTGAACTTAATTTATTTCTGGTATGTCTCAACTCAGCTGCATAAAACTCCATTTAATTCCTAATGCTGCTTTCCATTTCCAGCTATGTATGTTTAAAACTGGTGTTTTTTCATAAAAGGAGTGAATTGGAGCTCTCTACATTTGGTTCGAATCCAAAAATCCTGTGTAGTTCGTGCAAATGTGGTAATCAGAAAATTTTCCAGGTGGATCACTGCTAAGTCATCTACATATGAAAGGAAGTTTCTCATGAATTACATTTCTAGAATAATGAAATTTTCTAGTCTGTTTTCACACTAACATATTTATTGGTTTTCATGCAGAGAATGTATAGCTTTAAAATGTTAAGATTATGTAAAACAAGTTAAAATGTGAAAATGTGTTTTTGCTGTTGTAATTCAAAGCAGAGGAAACAATAAGGGTTGAAGTGACAAAAAATTGCATAAAGTCTGTTCCTCCAGGTCTTGGGAAGAAGTTTTAGTGACTCAGTCTGAACTGCAGCTTTGTTTAGCTTTGTTAGCAATTAACATCTGTGAAATAAAAGGGAATGTGACTGAGAGTAAGCTTGGCTCTGTGTGTGTGTGTTAGTTTGCTGAAATGAATGGAGATAAGGGGGGTTTTTTTGCTGGAAAAAGTTTAGCTGGGATATTTAAATTTGCTTATGTACTTTAGATTGAAAACTAATTCTTATTAATTGAATAAAATTCCATTTATAAACTTTGACAGAGTTACAGTAATTTAAAGTCCTGGTGCTGACAACCTTTCTTGTATGTTTTTAACTGCCTCAGTCCAAAGCATGCAGTGTTATACATGGAGGCAATAGTGAGTTACAACACTGCACCTTTACCAGAGTGAATTTAGTTTTGGGCAGGCTGAGTGTTTTGAATAGTTGGTCCCAGAGCTCTGTTAAAATTCAGAGGATGGTGCCTACCACATCAAGATGCTGTGAGTAAAATCTCAAGCATGCTGCAAAGCCTAGGATTTAGCATCCAAATTATGATTGAATTATTGGCATTTCTCCTTTTCTTTCCTTCCTTCCTTCCATCTGTTTCACGCCTGCCTCACAGACCAGGGCTAATAAGTCTCCCAATTCCCAGCAACTCTCTTCCCTAGTCTGAGCCCCTCTAGTGTCCTAACTATTTAAACCTTTCACAGCTTATAGGCCACTTCTACATACCTACCGAAATCAATGTTTTTTTGTAACTTTTTTAAATTTCATGCATATTTCAGAAAAATCAGTGGTTTATGGATTGTAGCATCTGTAAATGTTCACGTTTCATGCTTTTAAAAATGACAAGTTCTTATTGCCAGAGCACATGAAACATGAGAGAAAGAGGTTACTGGTAAGGCTCTTACACCTGTATTTAGGTGTCAGCATAGAAGGGAGTCTAAATGAAAGAGATGTATCTAAACTCCAGTTACAGTAGGTGGACGCATGATACAGCTGGTAAAGCAAAAACACCCTGTGCTACCTGCAACACACTCCACCATCCCTCGCAGCCTCCAGCTCCCCTCCTGGAGGGGCAGGGCTCTTACACTCAACCAGAGCAGTACAGGTACAGTAAAGTGCCTCAAACACCCAAGATACTTGTCTCCACAGACAGCTCCAGTCTCTTAAACGGAATTAACCCTGCACAACAGAGCCACTAGTCAAAAGGCAGTGTCCTTTTGGGATATACACTACAAAACACACAAAAAATAGAAATTTTAAAAAAAAAAGGATGAAGTGAAGGAATAAACACTTTTAAAAAATATATTAATTTTATTCATTCATGGTACAAAAGAAGTATTTTCTTCCACTACCCCAAAGGACTGTCTTGCACAGCACCTAAAGCACACACACTCTGCTTTGGACACTGATTTCTTAGACCTCTTAGGCAATGCCAACACTGATCCACCTCCTAAGTGCACGTGTTCAAGTGATACATCTAGAAGCCAGCTAATCGAAAATAAGTTTACTAGTAAACTAATCCCTGGTGGAACAGACTGAATCATGAAGAAATAGAGGGCTGGTCAAAGTGGCAGCATAAACACATTTACAGAGGTAAACCATGACCAGGAACTCCTATTTAGTAGCTGCATAAGTATCTTTATCCACTGCTCTTGAACAACAGTGCATAATTTGCTGCAAGACAGTAGTTGTTGCTAATTCTAAGCGACTAAAAAAATAACACACTTTCTAGTAAGACAAGGACCGCAATACTTGAGAGGATCAGGATGCCAGTGCTTTGAACACAAAAACCACAGGTTTACTCCAGTGTTGTGCTTCCTCAGAGCTCCCAAGAATTTATGGGGACATAGTTTAAGTCTAAAAATTGAGTTAGGTTCCACAGTCCAGAATTTTAATGCTTTGCACCCAGCAAGTTCCAGAAGCAGGTTACAAAGGTATCCTTCAAGGAATCTTCTCTGCCGTTAAGACCTGAGAAGCACGGCAGCGAGCCTAAAAACAGGTGGGGAGAGAGGAAAAGAAAATATTTCAATGAACAAACCCAGTACTTTAAAGAGCTTCTTCCAAATTAGTAGTTTAGTAATGCTAACGAGTGTTAGGGGTTACATTTCATCTCAATTAAATGGGAGCTTCCAAGACAACATGCTAAACAACTGATGTTTTTAAAAATAAATTTTTGAAAAGAAGTGGCAAACCAAAACCAAATGAACACCACTACCCTCACCAAATCCCAAAAAACACTTTTTTTACACAATGTCCTGAATTTCAAGGCTTTTTTCAGTAGGAGTAGAGGATGGCCATGTTTCACTGATATTTCTGAGGTTCAGAGCCAGAAAACACTAAAGGCAATACCTCATTTCAACATACACATTACATATAGTTGAGCAAGTGATTCAGTTGCCAGTTATTTCAGTTTAAATAAAAGTATGTCCTGAAGCTTGAACATGCTGAACAGTGCTGATAAGACACAACAGAATTGGAAAATGGGTCCTCAGAATCAATTTTTTAGTGTAGGAAAGAAAAAGCTTAAGAAACAAAAGCCATATTTGATAATCTGCTGAAAACTTCTAAGGTCTTAAAAAAGGTAAAATGCCCCAAAGTCAAACACACAGATAGGATTTATAAAAATTTCAACAGTTCAAACCTCTGAATGTAATTTTGCACTATGAGTGTTTGTAAGTAACTTACATGCTCATGGTCAGTTATTTAGAAAATATTGTAAGGAAATACAAAGTTTAAAAAAGCCTGATTTTCATCTGCAAACAGATGAAAGCTTCATACAAGACCTAGAAGTTGTCAGTTGCATCAAGGTGGCATGCATTTATATGCAAAATGGTTTTGATTTTGATATCCTGGGATTATATAAGCAGAAAGCACGAGAGAAAACAATCAAGGAAAGTGAAAGGATGCAAAAAATCCACCATGCAACCATTTATGCATATGCATTCAAAGAAGAGACGCAAATGGTCTTAAATTCACAAACAGAAACTGTTTACTGAGATACTTACAGCTTTCTCTTCCAAAGAGAGCACCCCATCTATAGCCACTATCTGGTATTGATTTTCTTTCAGGCTACCCACAAATTTTCGGAGTAGTTTGAGACCAGTTCCATCACAGTTTTGTTTCAGCAGTTTCTGCATTTGTTGGGAGGAACATCCCGGGTCAAACAGTAGCAAACATAAACTTTTGTTCTTCTTCTCCTCTATTCCAACAACAGTACGACTGTGACCTAATAGCAAAATAAGAGTTTCAGTAGTTTAGAAACACATAAATCCCATTTACTACCTTGTAACATACGACTGATTTTCAGATCAAGGAAGGCATTACTCGAAATTTAAGAAGATAGTTATAAGAGTACATGTCAAAAAGTTGAGATCCCAATCACATTCAGCTTTTCCATCCAATTAAAAATACAAACTTTACGTTGCTCTTACTAAATAGGAAAATTAGGGGAAGTAAAACCACGCCCTTCAATTCAATGAAGAAGGACTAAAAAATGCTGCTCTGAACTGCAGTACATATAAAGAGAGATAGAGAACAGTAAGAAACCAGCATATTGTGACACTGACCTTGATGTTGCAAGTAGATAGGTGGTTTGGAAATACACACCACTTTTGCACCACCTTCATTATCTGTAGAATAGTAATGCAAAATCCACTCAAACAAGCGAGGGTGTGTACCCATAGGGCCAGTGGGTTTGTGAAAGTCAATGATTTGGCACCTACAAAACATTGAGAATGAAAACAACAATAAAATTTCAAGCAGGTTGCTTGTTAAAACAATTTTTTCACCTCTGAGTCCCTGCCTCCTGCACCCAGTGGTCCTTACTGCTTTCTTATTTTTTAATACAGAAGGAGGGGACACATAATTACAAAGCAATGAAACATATACTGTCCCAAACTGGAAAATTTATTATATAAGAAAGAAGTGCCCTACTTTGTTCAGTCTAACAGGAACTTGTGAAACTTGCAAAAATTGATGTTACTTTTCTTTGTATGTGATGCATGTACACAAGGGAATCCAATTAAAATCCAATAGAAAATATCTGAAACTTAGATTCTTCTTGAGAAGAAACTTTCAGAGAAATGAACTTTTTAATCAATGCTTTAATTTATGCATATGTGGCATAATTCTGCATCAAGTCTCAATGATCTACATAGTTACTCAGTTTATGTACCTTTTATAAGTAGTTACATGTACCTGTAAGTTGTTCCACAGGTTCATGCTGCATTAAGTCAGATCTGTTTATATATGGTTAAATTTATTCACTAAGGTGGCTTTGTCATCACACAGTTGTGAATTCTAATCTTTAAAGGTACAGCACTTAAATCAACAGTTAAAAATAACAACCACAACAAAAATCAATATTTACTTTATCCTGAGACTGGTTAACAGTGAATAAATTTCACATGCTCCTATCCATGCTTTGGAACCATGTAATCTGTTGTTGAAGTGAGATGCCCCACGAGGATCAAAACCTTCTCTCCAGGCATCTTCAATCATGGACTGAATCTTTGGGATACTAGGAATTAGTGTAGTATCTGGAACAGAAAAGCTTTTGTAATTGTTGTTACAGTGACTGAAATAATCTATTAATTAAAAATATTCAGCTTCTTTCATAACAGGCAGTTGACATTACAAAGATGCACCAAAAAAACCTAAAGGTAAAACTTCAACCACATCATTTCTTGCCAGTATTCACCTCTGGCTCTTTCACAGTAAGTTCCAGTGGTTTAACAACCATTTAATAGGTATCATTGACCTTGTAAGACTTGCTGTGTAAATGAAAGGGCAAAAAGCATCACTCAGCAGGTTGTCATCCAAGGTATGTGGAACAAACAGCATCTTGCTCAGTACCTCTCAGGCAGTCATTGTAGGAGCTGTTTTGCAGCAGTGAGGAAAGGAGCATTTGGAAATTCCTGTAACCACAACCCCAGCCTCTGTCGCCCAAAGATGAGTGGAAGTGATCTACTCCTGCTGAAAGCCACACACGCCTCACATCCGTGTTCTCATTCTGGTAGTACTTGCACAATGCTTCAATGACTCCTAAAGGAAGACAAAATATGAAGTTTATCTGTAAAATGAACTACTAAATTTACCAGAAGATTCCTTCCCAACTTGGAACAGATGCAGATGAATACAATTTATTTTAAAACTTCACTACATTTAGAGCCCACATCACAAAAGCAGTGGATATTGCCCCTATTTAATTTCAATGGTCTTTACTTTGATGAATTTATGTGCTATGAAGCTGTCAAAACTAAACCTGTTTTTTTGCTGTTGTTACACAATGATTATTTTAAATTAAACAGCTTGGACTAAACCATAAACTGTGATAGTCAAAGCAACTATTACAATGATATAGAAAAAGTATGTCACAAATAAAGCATTCCTATGCCACTGCCACCTGTACAACATCATCTTAAAAACACAGCAATACTTAAGTATACTATGTAAACCTTTTAATCCCTCCCAGTTTATTTTTCCTGGAGAAACTAATGGGAAAAAAAAAAGGCAGAAATGGCACAGAACTTGAGAACTATTGTAAATATTTTAAAATAATCCTCCTGCAGGATATTCCAAGTTCTCCTTTGTTACATGAAAGAATATGCTTGGGAATGCTCTCTCCAATTCATATATGTAAACCCTCAAAGCCCTTTTATTGCCATGCTGTTGTGAAGAGAATTATTCCATAGTCACCATGAATTATTTTCTAAGAACCTCTCTGAAATCTAAATAATTAGCAAGAACGAAAACTTGAAATGTGTTATTTCCACATAATCCATTTGACAGAAGAAATTTTATTTTACCTGTCAAGAAACAAGTACATATTTTGTAAGACAGAACCACTAGCAACAGGCCCAAAGACCATTCAATTGTGGTCTTGGAAAGTAAAGACAATGGAGCCTTTTGAAAGGGACACAGAGACCCATCGGCCCTGTGCTTCTGCGCCAACTATAAAACATTTAAAAGGAAGAGGTATCAAGTAGATATCTACCCCTCCCAGTCCTATCTTGGGCTTTTGAATCAGGTGAACACTGTGCTTACCTGCAACCAGCTTACACAATGTTACAATCAACAGAAACAAAAGACAAAAAGCTGCTGTAAATTTGAACAGCTACACTGGATTAGGAACCAATGAATACTAAGCAGTAAACAAGCACAGAGTCAAGGGCAACCAGCTTGTAATAACACATTTGCATCTTCTGTTACATACAATACATGTATTTGTGCCCTTAACCAGACAACTTAGTTCCAAGTTCCACAGCAAAAAAACCCCCAAACAACAAACAAACAAACAAAACAAAACAAAAAAACCAACCTGCAAGTTAAAACACAGATTAAAAATACATCAAGATTTAATTTCCTTAGTACTTTGGGACTATAACAATTTGGATTGATCTACAAAATAATGTTAGAACTAGGACAGGACCAATACTAAACAATGAATTATATGTTTTGTTAAAGACTGATTTGGTCACTACAATTTAAGGTCTAGAAAGTACAGTTTTAGTTGTAGAATTTCAGAATCTTTACCTGATGTCTTCGTTTTCCCATCATCTATACCAGAAGCCAAACTTTCCATCATGTCAGCTTTTCTCTTATGATATTCAAAGGGCAGCATCCTTCCTCTATCAACTTCTCTTTCCATATTCTTTAGAAATTGCTGCTTGAAGCCACCAGAATTATCCAAGCCATACTGTCTCTGTTAGGGATGGAATGTGCATGATTTAAATCACATTTTCAAAATTCATCTTTTGTCCATGCAGTTTCTCAAAATCACTATCAGTAACTTTGAAAAATTGTCAGACATAAAAACTTCAGAATTACAATTAATTATTTTAGAGCTGACGAGCAAGCTTCATTGCTGAACATGAATGTGGGACTAGGAAAGCTACACCTGGAAGAGCAGACACACCTCCCTGCTCCTCTTGGCAGAGCCATTGGCACAGAGGCAGTCTGGCAAGGAGGTAGTGAGAGTGGGAAGTGAGTTACCAGGGCTGTGAGATGGGAGGCAGAGGGAAGCAGGACGTAGAGCAGGTGATGGTATTCCAGTAAAGGACAGCCAGGATGCTCAGAGCCTTTGGCATTCTGGCAGGGAAAATGCTCCAGGCTGCACTGCAAGGCAGAGCACTAGAGCTGGCTGGAGCACAGGCAGCAGGTGTGCTGGGAGAGTAGAACAGCAAGCACAGGGAGCAGCCAGCCCCATCCTGAGCCAGCACCACTCAAAGCTCCAAAGCCAAGTAGCTCAAGGTTGCCATGTCCAGAACTCTGCCAGGAGCAGCATTGCCAAGAGACTGAATTTGCTTCCAACCCATCCCTGCACCATTACCACAACACAGATTGTGTGGCTTGCACAGTCTGACCTGGTAAGGCCATTCCAGGACGTTACAGTTCCAAGATACTCAGCTTCTCAAGGCACAACTGGTTTTAACTTTACCATTTAGAAACAAGAGTGTACCTGCAGCTTTTTAAATTCTTCCCTCTCTCGCTTCTCTTCTGATCTCTGCCATTCATTTTCTTCAGTTTGGAGCTGCTGAGCCAGTTCTAGATCTCCGATGTTTCCACCTACTCCAGAACAACATTCCAAAGCGAGGAGACTTGGTCAGGAGGTTAGTAATGCTTTGAGGGATCATTTGTTTAATTTTTAGAGATTCCTTTCTAAGCAGACATACATAAACACAATTGGGCATTAATTTTAGGAGATCCACCCTGCATTATTTTGAGCTATTAGCAGCAAATGCTGAACAGGACTGACTGCATTCAGTCTACCAAGACTCAGACTCTTGACATGGACAAACTTTATGTAGTTACTGGAGCAATTATGTAGCAAATGATGCATGTACCTGTACCACTGAGAAGACAGCTTTTGTTTAGTGTGTTTCACTTCCCTGTTAGCAAGAAGTTACAGTTCCTTTAATACCACTTATTAGCATCTGAGACCGTTGCCAGCAGTCTCATAAGCAAGTGCCAAAAATTTACAGCCAAAAAACTGAATAGAGAATCTCTAAGATTCTGTTAGCCATGTTAGAAAATAAAATCAACTTAGATCTTTTAGTTTAACACCATGATTAATGAATCAGCAAAGTATTTACAGGTACGAATTGAGAAAAAAACCTAAAGTTTTCATAAGTATAAACTCTCAACTCATCACAGTGGAACATGCCACCGTAAACTCCATTTATGTAAACCTTTACAGAGCTAGAAAAACAAATGTATGATATTACTGTCTTTTAAACATTTTTTGCTCTAAGTTTTTCTTTTGGCTAACATGCAGTCCATTTACTTAGCAACCATGTATAGAAAAAGATTTCTTTATTAGCATGGTAATTAAATAGAGCACTTGGGCAAGTGATAGGACCTTAGTTAACTTCATTATACATGTGTTCAAGTTCGCTTTAAATACAGAAATATTTATTTTAAATTTTATGTGAGATTCTACACTACAACATACAAATATTTGCACATGCTTTCAAGTATCACCAGGCCTGTACCATTTCACATACCTTCTGAAAAGTTATGTTCCTCTAAGTGTAACTCCACGTGTTCTTGAAGAATCTGAATGTTTGTACAGGTAAGACTACACATAGGACATTCATATAGCTGTTCACCATTTCCTGTGTCTGAAAAAGAAATGCAGTTTCTTGATAAATGCAATAAATGCAAAGTGGATTTTTGCTAGCATCATCCCCTAACTGATATACAATCTAAGACAAATACACAGTAATGAAGTTTGTGTTGCCACTGAAATTTCCCAGTGAAAGGCAGCGAATTCTACACAGCTGTTACTCTCTTCACCACTTAAGAATTTGTACCTAAATACATTAAAATTTTAAGACATATTTTCCTTCTTTCAATTAAGTTCTGCCCCATTTAACTTACAGATCCCAGTTTGCTATATTTGTATCAAGAAATGCTTAGTCTGAAATATCAAACCATTAATAAGAAGACGTGTTCTGCTAACAGGAAAAATTAACATTCCTGTAATTACACAGCAGTTGTTGGGCTGAAAGACTAGAAAGTGCTGTCATTATTTTGTTGGTTTTCCTGCATCTCCTCAAATAAATGTTCATTCTGCAGTTTTATTATTGAGGGTACCACATAGCATAGGTAAAGTTCAAAAGGATTTCTGGAGATCATCTAGTCCCTGGTAGAATGGTCACATTAAATAGGTTAAGTTACACACAGCTTTTCCCAGTAATTTTTTTGAATAATTCCAAGTATAGACTCTTCACAAATTCCCTTCACAAACTCCCCAGAGGAACACATTCTAGTATTTAACCACTCTCACAGTAAAAAGAAGTGTTCTTGCATTTAAATGGTATTCCTTGCATTTTGACTTGTGCCCAGTGCCTGTTTTTCTGTCACTGGGAACCACAGACAAGCTCCTGACTCCACCTCATACCTAGATTTTATCTGCACCTCCCTCGGTTCACAAAACACAAGAATTGATATTCTGTGTTAGCAGTTTCTGGAAGGCATTTGTCCCAGCTAAATGTTCATGACTGGCTGGACAAAAACTTGGTGGTATAATCATTTAAATTCACCAATAGCATTTAATGGAACACTACAAAATACTGTTTTCTGAAACGTGCTAAATACACAAAAAACCAAAATACTTTAAACCAGCTATTTTTAAAGCAGAAACTGGCATGCAAGCAAGTAAATTATTCAAGCTCTGCATTATTTACACACATGAAGTAAAATGTTGTTCAGGGCTACGACCTGGGGATGGGGTGGGTGTGTTCTTGGGCTTTTTTCTTCTTAAGAAAAACATTTTAATCACAGATTATGCAGTGTTGTTAACTGCAATGGCATATTTTGCATTCTAAACAACATTTATCTAGTCAGCATATGCAGCTTGTTACGTCACAAATACGAGTCCTCTAAGGGTATTACCCGCTGCCAGAGATGCCACCTTTAATTTCTGAAGTAACTACCAGCATTTCGGCCAGTTAGTCAAACTAAAATTCTGATCACGCCTAGAATAAACTACAGTATCTAAATACATAACTGCTTCCTTTGCTCCAACTTTATCCCCGGGCCGGTTCCCGTTGTCAGCCCCGATGCCCGCGGAGAAATCCCTTCCTCCCTTCCCGCCGCTCACCCGTGCCCGGGGCGCCCAGCAGGTGCCCGTGCCGCGCCCTGACGTGCTCCTCCAGCTCCTGCCCCGCCGCCTCCCCACAGAACGGGCACTCGGGCGGTGCCCTGGGGCTGCGGGAGCCCGGCGGGCCCGGCTCCGGGCGGGCCGTCTCCATGTGTCGCCGGAGCTCGTCGCAGCCCGCGGCGGAAGCGCAGGGCGGGCTGCGGGGCTGGCGGCGGCA
>VXBB01001976.1:165858-190655 GCA_013399915.1 Illadopsis cleaveri | reverse complement strand
AAAAGCGCTGAGAGCCGGCGGGTAGGGGCAGCAGAGGCTGCACCGCATGCGGGGCGGGGTGCCCGGTGCAGTCGGGCTTCCCCGCGCAGGCCGGTCTGCCGCTGGCTCCGGCGAGGTACTGCCCTCATGGCAGCTCGGTCGGGGCTGGGACGGGGTGTCCGCTTACTCAGGCTGGAGGGCTCTGCCATCCTCCCCCTTCCCTGCCTTGCTGCTAGTGGAGGGGACTTTCCACTCCTTCTGCTGGGGACGTGAGTGAAGAGCGTCGCTCCTCGCTGTGTGTAGCCGGGCTGGCCGGGTTGGGTGTCCGGCCTCTCGGGCTGACAGGTCAGGCAGCCCTGGCGGTCTCGGACCGGTCAGTCCTTGCGGGTCGGGCCGGGGAGGGGGCGGAGGGACAGCGGGGCGCCGTGCCTAGTGAGCTTTATGTAGACAAGAAAGAGAAGGAAAAAAAAGTAGTACGATAGGTCTTAGACTATGCACAACAAGTGGGTGCAATGCAGGATATAGAGGGTGGAGGGATTTGATGCACAAACGGGTGTAGTTTTGTAGTACAGAAGTGCAGGCTTGCTTGGATCTAGATGTAGAATGTGTGAAACCAGGGACTGCCAGTTTTCTTGCCCTTATGATGGCTATATTGAAAGCCTTGTCGGGGGACTGAAGCTATAAACTTCTCAGCTTTTCTTTTTAAAAACAGTTTTGATGATACCTTCCTTCCAGTTGACCTTCTGTAACTCTTCAGAGAGCTGGTGACTGGGTTACTTTGAATGTGCATTTCTCTTGCTCAGTCCATTTCTTGGCCTGACAGTTTCATTGGCACAACTAAATTAGCAAGGCATGAACGATTAAGAAAGGGATGGTGTTCTAGGGCTAGATAATCCAGTAGCACTGTTGGGAAAATAAAGTTACATGACTATTGCTAGAGATTTGTCTTAGACAGTGGCACACTTAACCTTGTTGTGCAGAGATGTCAGTAGTTTACTTAGGTTCTTGTGAAGCAAATCCTTGGGTGAAACAGGCTGCTGAGTCCTCGTGGTGTTGTCTTAATGTTAGCCTAAGTCTGCAGTCTGTTCTCCTCTCAGCTCTTGTTTATTGCTTAGTGGTCCTTGGTACTGCTGATAAAAAAAAACCCCAAAACAAACAACAAAACCTAAAACAAACAAAAACCCCAAAACAAATTGTCTCAGCGTGCAAGTTGCCAGAGAATTGTGCACAGCTCAGGAGCTGTAGTTTACATGTTTTCTCCTTGTAGAAGAATTCCAGACCAGTGATAGTTTGTGTAGAGTCTTGTTTTTGTCAGTTGCTTCTCAGATGAAGGCTTCAGTTCTAGCTTTAAAAAAAGGCACCATGCTGTTAGCAACCTTTTCCACTCTGTTTGATCATTCTGATGACAGAATTGTCAACTATCACTTTTATCTTTCCACAGCTGATATACCTGAAGTGACAGTCAGATTCTAATCTTCTAAATCCATTTAAAAAACTGGTAATTGGAGTGAGACAATAATTTTGTTAGTTTAAGATGAAAAAGAGTGTGCCTGTCTGGGTGCTACTGACCCTTAAATTATTTTCCTGCACACAGTTAAGAAGGAAAAGCCCTTGGATTCTGTTATGTTTGTGAGATAGTGAAAGTAAAGAAACAATGCCACAAGGTATTAAATGAAGCAGTAATTACTGCAGCTTTTCTTGGGTTTGTCCTTATTTGTGACACATTTAATGTCATCTTTATAAGAGGAGGAAGGGAATTTCTTTGCTTGCTTGCTGAGAGAATCAAAATTAGAGCAGTGTAATGTCTTTGCTTTTTGTTTTTCAGTTTGCTTGTAAGATGCAGAGCTTCTTTTTACAGCAGCTTATGCCCTTCAATGCTGTATCTGATTCTTGAGATGAACTGTAGTTTAATCTGCAGTTTGGAAATGCCTATCTAGGCATAGGTTTTCTGTGATTTCTGCATTAAAGACTTTTGTTGATGAACTGGTATTGCAAAATGCAGAAATATATAGTGCTGCTGTAGGTTTTTTTGTAGTACAAGAGATGGCAGGTTTGGCCTTTTGGAGTAATTTTGTATTTTTTCAATAGACAACATGGCAAGCCCGGGTAAAGATAACTTCAGAATGAAAAGCTACAAGAATAATGCTCTTAACCCCCAAGAAATGCGCAGGAGGAGAGAGGAGGAAGGGATCCAGCTTCGGAAGCAGAAAAGAGAAGAGCAGGTAAGTGTCTTGGTGAGCTGTGAGCTGTTCAGTGCCTGTGGAGCTGGATTCAGGGGCTTGAAAGGACTCAAGCAGACTCATCCTCTGGAGTGGAACCCAAAAGTGCCAGCTTGAATGTCTGTTTTCTTTGCAATTGGGGGAAGCACCAGGCACCTCTCAATAGGATCATAAAAAAATGAACAGAAACCTTTTTAAGTTACTAGGATACACAGAGGAGAGAGCTGTGCCTTTTAATTTTAATCCATAGTCTAGGTTTAAACATGTGAGACTAGACCGAAAGAACACTCATATTTCCAGTAAGAATTTGAAACCTTGCATTGTCTGCTAGAGTTGGGGTCAAAGTTTTGCTGTGTGAAGGGAGAGGATTATTTTCATCTTTGATACCATGCTTCAAGTTGCTTAAGAGCTCTTCTACACTAACTTTAATAAAGTGGCTGAACTATTAGTGTCCCTGAACTATTATACAAACATTTGCAGTTGTTCTTGTTGAATTTTTAGTGCTCAGAGTACATGGAACATTGTATTATTTAATAGTTTGTCATAGTTTCTCTTTGCAAAATGTTTGGTAGTTTCTTGCCAGGAAGATAAGGAATGTAGTTCGTTTTTCTCTTTGGTCTAAAGTGGATGAGTTTGTCTCCCATAACCTAGAGAGTGTCCCAGGCTCTGACCTACAGTCTGCTCTGAGGTAGGAATTCTTACCCTTCTGTTGGGAAAGCGGTGCATGGAAAAAGAATTCCAATTATTTGGGCCAGAGGAGTAAGAGTCAGAAGTTGTGTGGTACTGGAGCGCTTACCTGGGAATGGGGAACTGCATTGCAGTTCCTGCTGAAAGTTTTGTTTATATATTTTGTAGTAAATGTTCCCTAGATAAATTATGAAAATAATAGGTGTTCCTTCTCCTGTGCTGACTTGTAACCATGAGCCTACTGTTACACTCTGCTTGGTCTTAGTTTGTTGGACCCCAGTGTTTTTCAGCTCTTCCTGCCCTGAGAATGAGTTTATGTAGGGAGATGAGACTGCTTGTGCTCCAGAAGAAATTGTGACTGGTAGAAAGAACAAACAAGTTTATAATTTTCACCCAAGAGCTTCTGTGTCCTTTCTGAGTGCTAGAAACATTTCTGGTCTTCCAAAAGTGGAATGTTGTTTCTTCTTTCTTTGTGGGTTTAAATGGAATTAAGCCTCATTTGCATTCAGGATTCTGTAGTTGTTTTATGTCCAGAATTACGCCCAACCCGTAAGTGCATCGAACAGGGGAGAGAGTGCCTTGGTTTGGGTTTCTGTTGAATAGAGCTGAATGTAAACATGGAGTTGTTTGACAGTTTTGAACATGTAGAACAGCAGAAACCTAGGTCTGTAGACACCTAGAGGGACAAAACTGTCAGGATTTATAGTTGGTTTCATTATTATGCTTACAGGTGAAATCTTAGTCAGTAGACTGAGAGTCTGTAATTTCTTTCTAAAGATACAAATGTAATATTCTTAGAAATGTTGGTTACACTTGTTGTAAGTGTAGTACTGGAATACAGTTAAAAATTTAGGCTTGACATCTGGAAGAGAGCAGGTTGATGTGAATGTTTTGCTTGTATGCCAGTAAATGAAGAGGCACTCATTGAATATAGTTTATTAAATACTACAGTGCTAGTATGTATTCTGAGCATAGGCAGTGTGTTCAGCCAATTGTAAAGGGATTTTTGGACACAGAGAATTTTTAATGTTGCATGGTTTGGAAGGTCACCTGAAGTTGCACTATTTTTTTCTTTTCTCTTTGAAAATTATGTTTCTGGTTTAATCTTTCCTCAGCTGAGTATAAAATACAAGTGTTGCTTAGTAGTCTTCTGTAGAAGGGAGGAATGCAGTGTGCTGAAACACAAACATTGCCTATGTGTTCGTGATTTTAGCCTATAAATTAAGAAAGGGGGAAGTAGCTTGTAGAATACTATTTCTTGCTTAAAATGCATGTTAATTGTAAGAGATAAAAGATTAAAAGCGAAAAGATCTGTATCTTCTTTTTCTTGTGGAAAAAATTATGGGTCTGTATAACTAGTAAGAATTTAGTTCTAAATGTCTATCTGAAATGTTGCTGTGCAGTTTCTCGAGATACAGGTATGATAGTTTTTCTTCTTTGTGTTATTTAAACTTTTGCATAGAATTCCCCTTGCACTGGTGAATAGGAAGGAGAGTAGGTAAAATTCTTTGACTGGTATTGGTGAAAGTATTTCTTTAAGTGTATGTCATCAGTACCCACACTCTGGTAACTCCTAATGTCTCCCAAAAATTTCTCCTTTGTTCAGCTGTTTAAACGCCGGAATGTGTCTCTCCCGGGAAATGAAGAATCCATGGTAGAAAGCCCAATTCAGGATCCTGATGTCAGCTCTACTGTTCCTATTCCAGAGGTAAATACTTCAGCATGTGTTTAGAATGTTATCTGTTGGTGTGCATGGTACTACACTGTGAGAAATCCTCCTTGATTTTTTAGGAAGAAGTTATTACAGTAGATATGGTACAGATGATTTTTTCGGATGATCCTGATCAACAACTCACAGCAACTCAGAAATTCAGAAAATTGCTCTCTAAAGGTAGGTAAACATTGCCTGTTTTTTCTGTTTTCTTCCTTCTCTGTTAATATGAATTATACTTAAGAGTCAGTTAACCTTTAGTTATGTTTTATTTTAAAATAGATATTGCAGAAACTTGTAGTTCTGTTTATAAAGAAACTGCCAAATCTTCTCTGACCTAATAGCTAAATTCAGAAATCTTCATTATTTTGACCCTAAGTCTTTCAGACAGAGTGAAAAACAAGGATGTTTTTGATTGAGGTGGCCAGGGCAGTAACTAGCTGGGCTCTGACATGCTTAGAGTAATTGTTGCAGTGATTCAGTTTCTGGTCCCCATTCTCTACTCAAGGGGAAAAAAATTACATGGCTGGCTGAGAAGAGTTGTAACTTGTTTTTGTTTGGGCTGTAAAGCATGCAGTCTTAAAGTGATGCTGGTATGTGTGTAGCATGATAGGTAAAGGTGTGCTTGGTCTTTTAAAATGGTATCCAGTGACCATAATTGCTCTTCCACCAACCTGAGCTATTGGTTGAAGAACAGTGTTTTGTGCTGCGTTACTAAGGTGCAAATGGATAATAGTATGTGTTACTGTTATTATATGTAACAGGATGTTTTCTACATTGTAGCACTTCATAGAGAAGATCCTGGAGTCTTCTTAAGTGAAAAGTTTGTTACTCCTTTTGAAAAGAAAATGGTTGAATGAAATTATTGTAAGATTTACAGATCGTATTCATGGGTTTTGTCATACTGAAATAGTAATTTATTTGGTCTTTTTACACAGATATTTTTGTTTTTATTCCCCAGAGCCTAATCCACCTATAGATGAAGTAATTCAAAAACCAGGAGTAGTACAGAGATTTGTGAAATTTCTAGAGAGGAGTGAAAATTACACTCTGCAAGTGAGTTCCGTTCCTACTGATGGGGGATTTGGAATGAGATTAGAAACCTTCCAAAAGAGCTTTGAAAGGCACATGTTGTTTTGTTTGGTGGGAGGTTTTAGTAGCCAAATATGGTCATTTTTCACCACTGAAGCCATATGTTTTCATTATTGCTGCTGAAAATGTGACTTGACTTTGTGAATTTCACAGTAGTCTTTAGGGTCATGTCTTCGACTGGTCATAAACTTAGGTGTCGAAAGCAGGAGGTGTTTGAGAAGATTTACAGAGTGGTATGTTAAGATCATCAGCAATGATGTGTGAGCAGAATCTGTCTTGTTAAGTGTCGAATATACTGTAGTACTTTTCAGCTGAAATCTTAGGAAAGAAAAATTACAGGAAACTGAAAGGCATGTTTGAAACCCTTTTGGAAAATCTTTGAGAAAGCTGCGATTAGTGGTAGGACTAATTAGATGGTGGTAGTTCTGTCTGCTCCCCCATGGAAATAGCACTTAGGCCTCGTGGACATTTGTTCTAGAAGAATTAACTTAATATTGAGTAAACAAGAGGTATTTGTACTAGTTAATAGTGATTCAAAATCTTCTTTAGTTCTGTAGGCCAAAACCTAAAAATAATGTAGTTACTGAAGGTTCTTACTAAATGGAGATTTTGTCAATGCCAGATATTTTATTGTATGGAGAGTACTATAATAGAAATTGTATTTCAGTGGAAAGGAAAAAAGAGTTGGAAAATTAACCTCTGAAACTCTTATGTAAAACTTCATGTCATGATTTTAAGTTTTACTGTTCAGTTGTTTAACATGGTTATGTTTGTGTTCCTCAACAGTTTGAAGCAGCTTGGGCTTTGACAAACATAGCATCTGGAACTTTCTTACACACCAAAGTTGTAATTGAAACTGGAGCTGTTCCCATTTTTATTAAGTTGCTTAGTTCAGAACATGAAGATGTACAGGAGCAGGTAACTGTCTTCTTGAGGGGTTTTATAACTAATTAAAAATTAGTTATGAATGTCTCTTGGGATGTGTGGGGTTAGAGAGGCCTTGAGCCCCATTTGCCTACTAGCTTGTTGATCTGCCTCCAGAGAGATAAAAATTTACTGTCACTATTTTTTCCCTTATGGGGTTTTTTTTCTATTTTATAATATTTGCTGTAAAAGGCATAGATTATCTGTAAAAGTTGATTTGCAAGCATGTGTAAATTCACTTGGATGTTTTGCTTTTTAAGGCAGTGTGGGCTCTTGGAAACATTGCTGGTGATAATGCAGAATGCAGAGACTTTGTTTTAAACTGTGGAATATTGCCACCTCTCTTGGAGTGAGTATTGTAAAGTAATATTATAATATGTTGTACATGTATAGATAAATGAAAACTTCAACTTAGAATTTACTTGAAAAGAAGTTTTGTCTAATTTGAGAATCATAATGATATAATAAGCAATTTAATGTTTTGGATTACATGAGCTTCATGCATATCTTTCCTTAGTCCATGGCTAGAAGCTTTTCAATGTTTGCAAAAGGAGAGAAGTGTTACTTCCTAGGTATGAAATTTCTGTATTGTGCCAACTCTGTGTTGTCAGATTTCTGAATGTATAGGGTGGGAGACATGATTTAATTCCCACTTGTGTTTGTATGGTTCCATCTGCCTAGGCAAGAGGCTGTTTTCTCCACCTTTGTTCAGTAGCTCCAAGCTCTAGTCTTCCTATTGATCTATTTGCTTGCTGAGATGAGCTGACAGAGTAGTTATTACATGAGCTGTGTTCCACTAGAAGATTTCACTAGGAATATCATTCCAGCATTTACTATGTGCTTGCCATAGTATTTTCATCACAGGGAAAAATTTGCACAACACAAATGTTGCTCAGTTAAAGTAATAAAACAACTTAAAACATTTGTAAAATAGCTTAGAATAGCAGAGGAGAATATGATTACCTTCACCAAGGGCTTAAAGAATTAATATTTTAGACATTTTGGTATGTATTTAAAAGTGAGCCTGATTTGTCAGGTGTTGAATCTTTCATGTTCTATTTGGCAAAAACAAAACCAATGTGTTAATTTTTTTACAAGAACTTCCGAGTTACAGCTTTTTATGGAGCTATTTTTATTACTATTAATTTAATTCTCTGAATGAAAACATCAAAGTTCATTCCATGCAGGGTTGCACTCCTAGCCCCTTCTAGAGACCCTCAGAAAGGTTTGGTTGAATCATTTTTCATATAAGCAGTTGTTTACTTTATGTGCATGTACATGATTTGGGAATGAGACATCCCAAAATTATGCAAAATAATCTGCTCAGATTCAGTTGATTTTGAGAAAACAGTTGCAGGCTGTAAGATATGAAGATAAATAAATTTAAACTAGTGACCAATAATAGAATTTTTCTCTTCCTTATTTGATGTTCTGTTGGTAGCAATAGTCATAAAATTATCTGAATTTTAATAAGAAATTACTTTTCTTGTTATTGTTGTCTCTCACAGATTGTTAACAAATTCAAATCGTCTTACAACAACTAGAAATGCAGTCTGGGCGCTCTCAAATCTTTGTAGAGGAAAGAACCCACCTCCAGACTTCAGTAAGGTATAATAAAGTAGTAATTTTGAGAAATCAGGAAGCTAAAGAATACTTGTATTTGTAATATTTTATAACAATCAGAATCTTTGAATCTGGATATAGACATACACTTTATGTTTTTAATGTCATCACACAATCTTGCCCATCTGTTTTATCTGTGAAAAATCATCTACTTTGGCATCTATCAGCAATAAAATCATACCACTTAAAAACTTGAAACTGCAGTCTTGTGCAAATAGTCCTACAATGGTGTGAAGAGATGGACAGATTATACATTCAGCACTAAACTGTGTGGGGCTGTATTTTCTCCAGAACTGTTGTAGAGTGTGTGAGTTATAGTTGAAGCTTCCACAATATTTTTTTTTTGTTCTGTGATTGTGAGTGCATGCTGCATCAGTTTTGAGTTTTGAAAATTTTGAGTGTCCTGCTCTGTAAGATGTAGTTAAATCAGACTATGATGACGGAGAGCAGAGAGAGCCTATATGCTCTCCCCTTTTTTTTTCTTCTCTCTATTATGTGGCTATAAAGACTGTAGAGACTAGTAGGAGTTTCAGCTTATTTTCAGTATGAAATTAATTTCTAGTAAGGTCAATGACTTTTAAAAAGCTAAACATTGGATATTCTGGTAGAAGAGACTGAGGTTAAACGATCATTAAAGTTAATCTGGAGAGAGTTTACCTCATGAGTGAGTAATTGCCAACTACTAGTTATTGCGACTTATTAATTCTTGAAGAAATATTTTAAAAAGGGGGGGATTTCTGATGTCAATTAATTGATCACTTCACTCTCCCTAACCTATATCCTTTACTAGTGTCTTGTTCTGGTAATGAAAAAACGAGATTTTTTTTGCAGCTTGAATACAAAATCACACAGGAAAAGGATGCCCTATAGGCAGCTGCTAATAGGGATAGATCCTCTGCTTTTTGCCCTTTGCAACAGCAGCAGTTGGACACATAATAGAGACTGAATTTGCATAGCCCATGTAAGGTAAAGAATTAAGTTCTACAAAGAATATGAAATTCCCAGGCTGCACAGCAAAACCTGTCAGGTTCCAAATGGTGTTAAGATGGTTCTAGTTCATTTGGTTCTGTGTGGAAGTTACGGGGATTAAGGCCAGAGGGTGCAGTGGCAGTGAGAACTGAAATGTGACATTGCTTGTTTCACCAATTCAGTGCATGGTGAGTGCTGTGTGTTACTCTAGCCTGGTTATTACAAATAACTGCCAGTACTCCTACAAAGCCAGCAATTAAAAAAAAGAAAACCTAAAAAAACCCACCTTTATTGCTTTGACATTCTGCTCCCTGAATGATTAAAAAAAGCATCAGTAATTCCTGTAAAAGCAGATTTTTTTTTTAAGCTGAGAAATTATTTACTTAATACAGTATCTCTCAATAAATAGGCTGTGAATTAGAATTTATCCAATTTGCTGCTTTGAACTGCATATCTGGTTTAGTCAGAAAGTGTTCCACCTGGGTCCTCATTCATTAATGACCTCATGTACTAGAGCAGTAAATAGTTTTGCACATTTATGCCTTTGCAGAGTGTTCTCTGAAATTTGAAAAGCACAGGACAACTAATTTTATGCAATGTTTTTCTTTAACCTAGGTTGCTCCTTGCTTAAATGTTTTATCAAGACTGCTGTTTAGCAGTGACCCGGATGTATTGGCAGATGCTTGCTGGGCCCTCTCCTACCTTTCAGATGGTCCCAATGATAAAATTCAAGCTGTTATTGATTCTGGAGTGTGTCGAAGATTGGTAGAGCTGCTTATGTAAGTCTTCATCTCACCAAATAAATCTCTTACAGTACTGTTAATATTAAAATTGAGCTCTTTTTTCACCTGAAGTCTTAATTTGTTTTTGTGAAAAGTGAAGAACATGAATTCAGTCTAAAATCTTTTAAGCTCCTTGCCAGGTTGCTCGGCTCCTGCAATTATTCCTGACATTGGCAGTGAAAAAAAGTTTTCTCCAAAGTACTCCTTTATATTCCTTAAAATTTAATGTAGGTTTTCATATACATGAAGGAATAGAAGGGCAAAGACTGAAGACTAATGTTGAATTGTAAATTAATTTATCTTTTTAAATTAATTATTTATTGATCTTATTTCACTGTTGTATTTTCCTTTCTAGGACATATAATTGCTTTACAGACAGTTCTTAGACTCAGTGAAGTCCAGAGGCTGGCTAGAGCCACTTTTAAACTGCTACAATATATTTGGGTTATGGTTCATTATTTTGCTGGAAAGGGAGACTAAATCCCTGTGTTCACTGCAGAGTAGGTCTGGGATAGCAGTTCCCAGCACAGACAGCTCAGCACACTTCTCCATGAAAAGCTCATTTTTATAGCTGCCAGGAGAGGGAAGCTTGCTTTCTCTTCCATAGAAGCTCCAGGAGATCTGTCATTTCCTTCTCCCACACATCAGGCAGCTGAATATGGACTTCATGTGCTGGCTTCTACGATTATTGACTCACCAAAGGGATAACTTTGCTTACAAAACATACTAAGCTTTAGTATACACCTCATAACAGCCCCTCTGTTTCTGTGGCTGTTGAATGACACATATTCCAGTATCGTATTTAATAATGGATCTGCTGAGCAGTTTGCTCCAAGTTGTGTTGTTCCACAGGGGTCTTTGAATCAGCAATTCAGTTGTGGGGTTGCAGTAGTCAAGTGGCTGAACAGGGAAAGTGCAATAAGTAATACAATGTTTTTGATAACTAAATACTTAGCACCTCAAGTAAACCATTGTTTGCTGAAAATGCAAAATTATTCTTTTAACACATGGTAATATCAAGCAATATAATATTTGTCTCCAGGCATAATGATTACAAGGTGGTATCCCCTGCATTAAGAGCAGTTGGAAATATTGTTACTGGGGATGATATCCAAACACAGGTAAGACTAGTTGATTTAAGAAAAATTATTTGGCAAGACAGAATTTTGTAAAATCTTTGACAAAATACATGTCCAATACAGGTATCTGCATATGTCACTGAAAGAGGCTTTCTAGAAATCTGTGTTGTTGGTTTGATGGTTTAGGCTTCTATTTTAGGCATTAAGTTAATGCAAGAATGAACATTTTTTTACAGCATTGTGTGTAGTGGATTGCATCATTTCTGTATGGTACTTTGACTGTTGCTGTTTTGGGGTTTTTTTTATTCCTTCCTTACAGGGAGTTCAGTTATTTATTATGGTTCCCTTTTTTTCAGTTGTAAAGGCAGTCAAAGTTTTCACTTCTAAGCTGTGCTTATACTTGATTTTTCCTTGAATTTGTATGTGATAGCCTTACGGATATAATTTATTCTGAAGATCTATTTTATTAATTTTAGGCAATGACATTGATCTTGAAGCAATGCGGGAAATAGGAGGACAGGTCCTACTTTAAAAATATTTCTCTCTAAAAGGCTAACAGTACTAGTATAAAAAGAACATAAGGAAAAATGCGAATTGCATAATTTGTGAGCTCTGGAGGAAAGGATTTTGCTAAGGATTTAAATGGAAAACCTTATCTCTTAAAAAATTAACAAATAACTATACAAATTAGATATTGTATAGTCAGTCATTTTGCACTTACTCATATTTACTCAAAATGACTGCACTTGTCAGTCATTTTGACTTACTCATATTTTAGCCTTAAGCAGCTTTACTTAGTTTTGCTATTGTCAGTCTTTTGGTCTGAACTTACTAGAAGGCAGATTCTTTCAAAATGCTGGATTGTCTGGTCACACTACAGCAGTGAGCACTTTAATTTTGCAGGATATGACACTTTGTATTATATAAATGTGTTGCTAAATCTTTTGAAGTCCCCTCTAAAATGCTTCTGTATTTATATATATGTATATTGCACAAGGCTATATATATGTACAGTACAACCCAGTTTTCAATTTTTAAATTATTTTAGGTGATTCTAAACTGCTCTGCATTACCATGTCTCTTGCACTTGCTTAGTAGTCCCAAGGAATCTATCAGAAAAGAAGCATGCTGGACTGTTTCTAATATAACTGCAGGAAACAGAGCTCAGATTCAGGTAAAGCCTGGGAATTTGTTACTTGGTTGGTTTTGCTTTCATTTTACTACTTCACTTCATTTTCCTTCACAAGATGTAAATAGATACTGCTCTGACTCTGTATTATTTGTTTTAGTCCTAACTGTCTATAATTTTACCTAACCTAAATGTATTCTTCTAAATTTTGAGATATTATTTTAAATAGAAATAGCTGTCACAATTTGTACTACAAATTTGTCCAGTGAAAAGTGAACCAGTTTGGAAATGCTGAATATTTTGCTTGGATAAAAGACTGACATGATGTCATCAACACTGAGTTGTATTCTTGTGGAAATTACTGCATCCTGACTATTGTTCCAGATGTCTGGAACTATCTGAAAAAAGGTTCTGATCAGTAAAAATAATTCTGAATCAGAATACATATTCCAAATTTTTTTTTCCCCTTCTATTTCAGTCAGAGATGAAAATGGTACTTCCTGATGTAACTTAAAACATGTAATAAAGTCTCCAGTTACAGACATGTCTCAATGGAGACAACAGACCTCAATAAAATGGAGAATTTTGTTCAGTTCAAAAACTCAGTATGTGTTGTATGATTTTTAAATGGGCCAATCCTGTAAGCTGTGCTCTGCCCACCAGAAACAGAGAAATAAAAAACCCAGGGTATTCTGATGGCTGCTGCAATGTTGGAGTAGTTCTGAGTTTCAGTTTAGCATTTCTAGTTTGTATGGGATCATCTAAACAAGGTATTCTTTGCTTTGATATCAGCAGGCATCACTAATTCTTGTAGTTAAGGCTGTAAGTTTTCTGAAATGTTTATTAATTGTTGTAAAATGTTACAATTTCATCTCTTAGGCTGTTATAGATGCAAATATTTTTCCAATATTGATTGAAATTCTTCAAAAAGCTGAATTTCGCACCAGAAAAGAGGCAGCATGGGCCATAACTAATGCAACATCAGGAGGAACCCCTGAACAGATCAGGTAAGTTTGTGTATGTTACTATTTTCCCTGCCTAAGGATCTTCTGTAGGGCATTTGCATTTCTGCATTTGAATCTTGACCATCATAGCAACAAAATCCTAAGCCCAGCCTCATTTCCTTGAAACTCTGTACAGAGGCTAAATGTAGAATTTCAGAAAACTCAAAGAAGTACATGCAACAAACTTAATAAATAATGAGTGCTTTGTTTCAGGGGTGCTCCACCTAGAGTTTTCACAGGCTTATCTTCCACAGCTGATATTTCATTGTCAAACACAATTGGAAGAGTTGATGGACAGCTTCAGTGTTTGAAAATGGAAAACTGTAGAGGGTTCTTTAGAAAACTTGTGCAGTGGGATTGTATATTTGGGGACAGACTTCAGGGATTTTAGTGGTTTCTTCATGTATTTTAAACTCACTATCAGTATTATCTTAAAGCAGATATCTAAACTCCTTCCTCAGAACTGAGTTTGATTAAACTTTTACTGTCAGTAGCTATTTATATGCTGCAAAGATAGAATTCTAGAATAAAATACTCTCTGCTTTCTCTGAATACTGTAGAATAATGATCACTTTAAATCAGTAGTTGATAATTTGATTTAAAAGTTACTGTATTATTTGGAGGCCAGAACTGAAAGTGATGTGATAACTTTTCCAGCATATTTGGGAGATCTGTTGAAAGAAGTATGTTCTCATTTATTTATAATGTAACTAATCCTGATTTTCTTATAACCACTAAGTGTTATCAGAGGGATAACAGGGATAACAAAGGAAAGTGTCTTGGTTTTTTAAATTTTATTTTAATTGCTTATATAATGTAACATCTCAAAATAGAGCATTTTAAAAATAAGTTTTCACTTGGGATCTTCAAATAGTAGATGTGCATATAATACCATAACAGTGGCTTCTCATCAAAAATACATTTATGTTATTGGTGTCGTGAAGTTTTAGTCCTAATGTCCTCAGGGTACTGCTGCCTAACTGCAGGATAGTTTTAAACCACTGAATTAAACTATATTTAGGCAAACATTGCTGTCTTCATTTTACTTACATGCTAGAAGCAAAGACACAGGTTGACTTGTGAAGGTTCATACACAATTTTTTTTGAAGTTGGGAAAAGGAGTGGGATACTCAGAATCCCAGGATTTTTGTCTTTGCATTTACAATTACATCCTTCTCTTCATAATGTGATGGTAATATCTTAATGGACTGCTAGTGTGGACTGTGTTACCTTAGGACAGTGCCCAGTGTTCTTACATGTATCTAATGTGTTTACTTGATATTTTTACCACTAGAAAATTCAACTGTCTGAGAAAAGAACTTCCTGCTAAATTTTTTTCTCTTATATCCAATTAAACCCACCTGAAGATCATAGATAAAAAGAAGTTAAAAAGACTACAGATTTCACACTTCAATTAGGAATACACACATGAATTTTTTTATTAGGATAAGTTGTAATATTCATTTCACTTTGGGCTAAGTTTCTCTTTGTATTGTTGCATGTTTTAGAAATTTTGTTATTTCAGCCACTTTCTTTAGCAAAAGTATCAATAGCAGTAGACTGGTATGTCAAGGATTATCAGTTCTTTTCCTTTTTCTCGTTTTTTTTTTTCTGTTATAAAGGTATTTGGTAGCACTAGGTTGTACCAAGCCTCTTTGTGACCTCCTGACTGTGATGGATTCAAAAATAGTACAGGTGGCTTTAAATGGACTGGAAAATATTCTGCGTCTTGGAGAACAGGAGTCAAAGCAAAATGGGATCGGCATTAATCCTTACTGTGCCCTCATAGAGGAAGCCTATGGTAAGAACACACTTCTTGTAAAACTACATACCTGAACTTTCTTAGTCTAGGCTGGAAAAACAAAAGCACTGTGAGTCATTTTGAAATTTGCAGGTAAGTTTTAATATAAGAATTATTCCAAGCATAAGTAGACATAAAGTATCGCAAATTAAGTAATGTAATATTTAGGGGAAAGTGGTTAAATGCAGGAAATGGGTGTTTGTCTGTGGTCAGTTTAAACGTCCCCCTAGAGAAGCATTCTCAGAAGGGTTTAGCACAGGTGTCCCAGTCTATTGGAACCATGTTTTGCATTAATTTATCAGCCATTCCTAAATACACTTTTTAATACTTTAATACACAGTCCTGTCTGCTACAGTTTCATTACCAACAGGGATCAGGGGGTTTTTTAATTGATCCCAAAGTTGGATCACTTCTTAATATAGTAAATACAAGAAAATAACAGAAAAATCAACTTCAGATCATAAAACTAAATAAGTTTACTTTTGCAAGTGTTTTTTTTTAAGTTGCTTATAAAGGTTCTTGAATTAAACCACTATATTAAGGCATTCTAGAAAAAATAATTTGTGGAATTTCATGATTGGATTATTTTACAATTGGCTTATAATGAAACTTTATATGGAGAGTTGCCTTTTTTGTAGCTCTGACAAAACAGAATTGGCAGACATTTGTGTTTCAGAAACTGGCAGTAATTAATAGAACTGTGATTCTAATTGACCACATTACATCTGATTAGATGGTTTCTAACTTTTCTGTAAAGCAGTCTTTACATCTGAATTCCCTGTTACAGAGTTTATTTTTTTTAAATCAAGTGCATGCTTGAAGAACTTAGCAATTAAATGCATAAGAGGAATAAGTACTGAAGACTTTAAAGGAATTTTCTGTATTGCAGATTTTCTGTCTGTTCCTAGTTTAAGTATTGTCTCTCTAGGTTCTGTTCTTTCCTTTAGCACTTAAACATTGGCTGCTGAAGCTGTAGAGTATAAGTTCAAGTAAGGAAAACAGCAGATTATATCACCCTCATTGCTTTGGCCTCTGCAGTCACCAGAAGGGTTCATTTGAACTCTTTCTAATCCAATCTAAGTGGAAACTACATTACCTTAAAAAGCTAAACAGGAATTTTATATCAACTTAACCTACTCCCTAGCACTTAATTCAGCCAAAGGAGCAGAGGTTATGTCCTCTATTTGCAAAATGGCAAGCTTTCCAAAAGGTAGTATCTTTAAATCTTAAAATGAAATTCAAAAAAAGATACCAGATTGTGTCCAGTGACGACTCCACGAGTGGAGGTAGAATTTAGAGTTGGGGAAGATTTAAGAGTATAACAGAAATTGGGGTATTAGTTTAATTGAAATTCTTCTAGCATAGTGTTAAAATTAGTTTGGACAGCAGAAAATAAAGACTAGAAATACATGGGTTAGGAAATTAAGAACCAGTGATATCAAACTAATTGAGGTGACTTGGGATTGCATCTTTCTGTCTTAAGAAGTACTGCTGTACTATAAGCTGTTTCCATTTGAATTCATCATTCATTTAAGCAACTATATTTTTGAAAATGTTCTATTTTGAATTTAGGACTTGATAAAATTGAATTTCTTCAGAGGCATGAAAACCAAGAGATCTACCAAAAGGCTTTTGAACTCATAGAACATTATTTTGGTGTCGAAGAGGAGGACTCTAGTATTGCACCTCAGGTGGATGAAAGTCAGCAGCAGTTTGTGTTTCAACAGCAGGAGGCTCCAATGGAGGGGTTCCAGCTCTAAACTACTGAAGTGAATATAAGCATAAAATTTAAACACTTGTATGGTTTGGGTTTTTTTTCTCAGAGGTCTGTTCTTTATGGCCAAAGTTAGAGGAAAAGCTGAGTATGTTTTGCAGAAATAGATGAAGAAACAGCTCATGCACTTTTATACATTGTTAGAGACAACTGTTCTCTGTTTTGTATTTTTGTTCTTCATTATCTCTTATGTACAGAAAACAACTGTGAGTAATAATGTCTAAAAGCATTAAATGTGATTTAACAAGAACTGTTTAGCTAAGACTTGGTAGGATTTTAGGTAGTAGCTCTGAATTTTTCATGTAGTCTCAAACTTCATATCAGCAATACAGTTACTGACAGTTGAATTTTTGGCAGTAGGCTTGACTTGCCCAGTCTCTATCAAATCTACCTCTTGTATTGAAGCAGAAACATTGCTTCAGAACTAAGGCATGAAATAAAGATTAGCTTGTAAGAAGCTGAATTGGAATGTGAAAAATATTTATTTAAATTGTGAACCTTTTATGCATTACTTACTTTACAACACACTGTTGGAATTTATTTATAAAATGTATTTAAAGACATAATAGATATACATATATAGTGCTAATTACCTAATATAATATTGAATATATGAAAAAGTTTTTTCTGAATTATGTGGGAAGAGGACTATTTCAGAGGTTTTCAAATTGGAATCAGCAGAGACGTTGCTGGTCGTTTGATGTTGGTTTTGTAATGAAAGCTGCTAAATGGCATTACAAGTCAGCCACAACTGCAGTACTTTGCAGTGGAAGCAGCTGCTGCAGTTACCACAAGGAAGCTGCAATTAGGAATGACAGAAGGGTGATGTGCACCAGTCACCAAGCTGATGTTCTACAGCTGTCTTCTGTCAAGATGTGGTAACACCACTTTAGTTTGAGAAACACTGCAATGTTTGCCTTTTAGTACAATAGCTTCTTAAAAGTTTAGACAATAGGTGTTGTTTTTTGACCAAGTATGCTACTGCCACTTGAATTGTTCTTTAGGTTAATGAATTTGGTTTGCTTTTGGTAAGACAATAGAAATACTGCAGTGAAAAATGAATAGTGAATCACTCCAGTTGAAAGAAAAGTTTGTTGTACTGTAAATAGCATTAAGTATGTGGACACCAAAACTAACTAGAAGTTATTGTCATCTAAATATTTAGGCTCTACAATATACAGTGTTTGCTGTTAAACACTAAAAGAAATAGAATTCTAATATTTATGTTAACAGTTTTGAGTACAGAAAATTGTATGCTCTGCTTTGACTTGCATATAAGTAGTGTTTCTGGTGTATTAGTAGTATATCTCATTTGGAGAAATTAATACTTTGGGTTAACTCTGAAGTATTGCTATTTTTTATTACCTGTAATTAATGTATTAACATCAAACTCCTGGGTTAAGTGAAATCTGTGACATATGAGAGCATTTCATGCTTCATAAAAAGCTGCAATTCAAACTTCAAATCACTTACCCATGGCACTGTGCTTGTCACTAAATAATATTTTAATGCACTGAAAAATACAGGTTAAAGGTGGTATCATTTACAGTACCATTTTATATTTAGAATTTTTTTTACACGCAAGTTAAGATTCTAAGATGTTTCACTTTGATGTTACAGCAATATATTCTAAATTGTAATTGAATGTGGGACTTGAAGTGGATTTTCTAAAATTAATGGTCAGTATTGACTAAGATCTAACTGGGAGGGAAGCAACCTCCCTTTGAAGTCTTTTTAGTGGAATATAGAAGTGTAAGAAGTGTATATAGGAGTGCTGTTACTTTATGAACTCTGAATAATGAGATATTTTAGCAAATGACACTTTAAACCTAGATTTGTACAGCATACAACAGTTTTGAATAGTGTGATAATACTGAGTACAGCTGCCAAATTTTCATATAATGTTTAATGATTTTACTTATGCCCTTTTTACTCACAATTTTAGGTTTTCATACACCAACCTTCATTCTTTGCCATGGTCTCCCCACTTCCCATCTATCAAAGAACAGGGTAACAATCATGGAAATCTGCTAAGATTACAAGCAAATACTGAATTTCAGTGTTCTAGTGTAAGAAAACTATTCAGGTAACAGGGTATTCCTTTGTTTCTAACAACCTTGTTTTGATAACAACCAGCTGTGCCTGCTTTTTATTTGGAGAACCCTGTAAAACTACATTTGTAAGCCTCTCTTATTTAAACCAAATCTGAACTATGAAAATCTTAATTGAAAGACTTGAAAAAGAAGAAAAGAGAGGACATTTAAAGTATTGTATTTGTTTTGAAAGAATGTCTTCAGTTGTGTGGATATATTATTCTATCTTGTGGATGGTTAATGACTGCACTTTACGCATTTAGACAAACTATTTCATGCCTCTGATACCATTTAAATGGAACATTAGAAAGGGAGCTAAAATTCATGGACTTAGGGTAATGAAAATCCTTATTTAAACTCAGCATTTGGTTTACCCTGATATTGTTAAAAATAATCATGAAAATTCAGGACGGTCTCTCCTATTTTGTCACTGGGTTTATATCATGCTTTGTTAAAAGCACATAAATGAACAAAATAAAACCCGAGATTATGACTTAAGGTCAGCTGTGGTGTACTCATTTGCATGTAGGGGCATGATTATGATGATGTTACCTAAACAGATGAAACCAGTATGGAGAGAGCAACAAAATAAAACTGTGATATGAAAATCTCTTTAAGTTAAGCATTTTATATGCAATCTGAAGTGCCCCATCAGTTACAAAGTCTGTTTAAAAATACAGGGGTTTGGGTTTAATTAAAGGGTACCATTTGTTCTGCTTAAATGTGAATACTAACTAGCTAATCTATGCAACTATGCAGAGCATAAGATTTTTTTTATTAGTTCCCTACTCTTGTTACACTGAATCATATCTAGTTTTTTCATCATTGCACTTTTGTCTGAGGACTGGTTCATACAGCTTTTTAATTTTCTAGTATTTGCTTTACACACTGTTGCTAGCAGCAATCAAAAAATCGTAATAATGTTGGCACAGAAATGTTTGCTGTAGAACAAGTTTGCAACTGGAAACTCTTTATTGTTGGGCCTATCTTAAAAAAATAGTAAAGATGCACTATTGTCTTTCCTCTATGGTTAGTTCTCAGTTGGTTTAAATTTATTAAATTGTACAACTGAGGATTTTTGTAATAGGTCTGCAAATTGATATGTGGACTTAAACTGTGACCTCAAGATTTCACTGAAATCTGGAATGAGAAATTCTAATTACTTATGGCACAATGTCTTCATATAATGCGTGGAAACCAAATTACCTGTATTAACTTCAGATAGTAATAGTGCATCTTTAAATCCAGGCCAAAGGCCCATTACTGTAACAGAACACATATAAGTAGTATGCAATATTATGGAATGTTAAATCTCCAAATACCATACAGAAACCAATAAAACATATTTTACAGATGTTGGCTATATTTATTTAGTGATTCAATAAGTGTTGCTTCTTAAAACTAAAAAATGCAAATACCATTTTGAATGCAGCATTGATGCCAATGAGTTCCAAGTGGCAATTTGTGCACTGAAAAACTATGCACTGTCACCAGACAGAAAACTTGGGTTTAAATATTTTGTGGTTATCTAACCAAAGGTACCTTACATTCTTAGGAAACTACCTCATCTCCTTTAAAACAAATTACTGCTTTTAATCATATGCAAAACATTCTAAATAATTATATGCAACAAGTATCCTGACTCTCTTCCTAATGAAAGAGACCTTCCCTTTCTTTTTGTGATGCTGTAGTTGCCCTTACTGGCTCCAGGGTGTGCATAATACAGTTGTCCATTTAGGGGTGAAACTCACTAATTGCTCTCAGCAGCAGTTAATGTTGCTTTTCTGGGGACATTCAGCATTTCAGACGAAGTTACTTTGTCTTCGCCTCTGCCTCCAGCTCAGCCTCCTTCCGCCACTTGGCCTTCTTTGCCAAGTTTAAGCTCGTTAAGGACTCGTGACGTGCAGCAGCCTGGGGAAGTAACAGCGTAGGAGTAAGGATGCATCCAGGGAAAACTATCCAACTTCAGGAATGGGCAACAGCCACCTAGGGTGGCAGAGACTAGATTATCTAAAGCTTGGGCAGCTGTAAGCTGCTGCTTTTGGTTTAGATTTGTGTGCTTTTCACAGAATTTCATTATTTTAAAGTATGCTACATGGTCATACCTTCTTAGCTGAAACAATCACTGCAAAACAGGCAATAATTGAGAGCCCAATCATGATGTAACAGGCTTTCACTCGAGCTTTGTTTCTTGCCTTGTCTAGCATCTCTGGCCTGCAATTAAAGTAGTTGAATTGAGTCATTAAAGAAGGCAAAGTATCTCTTCAAAGCATTGCAGACATAACATCACAATTTAAAAATAAAAATAGAATTAGTTTCTGAAACAAGCATCTTCAGCTTGCTGCGGTTAGTTATGTATCAGTCATTTTCTGATCCTGATCCATTTCCCATGGCAAAGCAACATTTAATGGATTTAGACTGGGGGTTTTTTAAGCTGGGAAAAAAAAATTGCTCAGGCAATAAATGTTTGCATTTCAATGCTTGGGGTAAATACACCAGAAATCATACCTTAAACTCTAAACATAGTGAAAATTAAACAGGGTTGTGTAAAACAGATGTTGTTTAAAACAGATGGAGACGTATACGTGGTGTCAGATGGAGTAAAAGCAAGCTCCCTTTATCCAAAGTTAACTTTAGAAATCATTACTGCTGTATCTAACCTGTTCAGATGGTGTTCTGTAGGCTAAGGACTTTACATCCTTGGATTGCTGATTAAAGCAGTTTGTACTACTACCAGTTAAATATTTTAGTTCTTTATTAAAGCAGCAGCCTGACAAAGTGGGCAGCTTATGTCAATCATCTCCCTATTTCAGGAAGGCACAAAAAAGCAAGAACAATCTATGGGATTGTTTTTGCTGGTCATCAAAGGTGAAAGTAGTGAAAACTGCTGTCCTCTGTTTGGCAGTAGTAGGTGCAAAGGAGGCGTTTGACAGCCCAGCAATCTGCTTTGGCATAGCTCCCATTTCCACCCTCCTGGGAACCAGCAGTACAGGAAATCATGAAAATTGTCCCAAAGCATTCAGCTAAGTTTTTCCAAGTCTAACATGGAAGGTTTGGGAGTGCAGTTTTTAAGATGTTCATAATAATACTGGCTGTGCACCATTTTCCTTTCATAATTTATCATGGGAATGCTTTATAGATATATAGATATTTGTAAGATATAAGTACATTTTATATATATGTATAAATCCACAACTATATGTATAAAAAGAATAGCTGCATAAAGAATTGGTTTTGTGTTCTAAGTAATTGTGGTGTAATGCTCTCTTTCCTTCAAAAAATCTTTCGATTTACTTTAAAGAGTAGCGTGGTGGGATGGGGCAGAGCTGAGGATTTGACAGTGCCCAAGAGCCTTCACCAAGGCTGAGGGCTGCAGTGCTTCGCTCCGAGGTTCAGTGTGGTGGGAGGGGACAGGCCCCAGGAGTGGCAGTGCTGTACCATCCATCCCTTCCTTGCCGGCACACACAGGAGGAGCACGTTGTGCACACACTCTCTTGCAAGTGACTAACAATGCCTGCAGTTCTAAGGAACTGCTTCTGGTTTGTACAATGATAAAAACCATCTTCAAAACAAACTGCACATCGGACTGGCACGTAGGATCATTAATCCAATAATCCATTTGTGGCAACAAAAGCAAACCCATAAATGTTATTAGTCTGATGTATTAGCCTAATTATATTTCACAGAGCACTAATTGAAACTCCTCTGAGGCAGATTTTCACTTTCTCCCTGCTTTCTTCATCTGCTTTAAGGAAAACAGACCTTATAATGTTCTTCTCTAATTGCATATTAGGGCCTTTGCTATTCAGTCCTTAATCAAGACTCCAGGTAAATCTCTGCTGAAGTCAGCAACAGCTGGGGCTTTTTTTAAAAAAACCAAAGAAACCACAACAACCTTGAATAAAGCCTGCAGATTTGTTTCATAGCACAAACTATCTTCAGCAGTTAGGTTGTGTTCACAGGTAGCAACATTTTGCAATTCTTTTTTTGACAGGAGTTAAAACAGTGCCACAGTTCAGCTTCAATGTCTTAACAATGGACTACTTCTAGTATATANAGTCTTACAATTCTAAAACTACTTTGCTCACCCAGAAAGCACAGTGGTGACACTCACCTGCCAGGCCACGAGTGATTTTTGTGTGTGTGTCTGAATGACTGGCAAATGCCATGTCTTTATAAATATCTCCCAATGACTTGACTAGCATTTACAGCACTCTTTGAACCTTCCTCTAGAGGAAGATGGTGAAACTAGCAGCACAAGGGAGGTTTGACTGTCCAGAAAGCCACTGTGCGGCTCAGCAAACTCCAGTGAAACTGTCAGGAACCAGCAAGAATAGGCAGAGCATGTACCTGTTGCTTTACACAGCTCTGCACACTGTTTATTCTCAACGTGTCACCCAAGGCAGGGACATACTGTGATGATAAAAAGAAGTGTTCTGAGAGATGCCTGACATGCTATCTAACATCCTAGGAAAAGAGAGCCTTAAACATTAGAGGGATTGCAGGTATTCAATGCCTGACTCCCTTAGGGGTTGCTAGTTTTCAGCAAGTCAGAGAACTGTAGACTATGTGTGGTTTGGGTGGGAAGGGACCTTCTAAGACCATCTAGTTCAGTGGGTCAGCAAGAATAGGAGACTAAGGCTATGTCAAGTACTCAGTTTTCCGTGATGAGGGATTCTCCTCTCACTACTTCCTTCCCTATTTTTCCTCAAATTCTATAATAAAAAATAATTTGTTATAAGTAGTCATTCAGTGACAGCTCCCTTAGAACAGTTTATGTGAGCTATAAACAGAGAACACTGTTTACCAATAACATCCTTCTCTGCACGTTAGGAATAAGCAAAACAAACCACCAGTACATAAATGTAACCAAGGCTGTCTACTCAGATGGATCCAGTTCTTACTCCCAGGCTCTAGGGACTCCAGCAAGGAACATTTTCTCATCTTAACCTCCAATCAGGACAGGAAATTCTCTTGCCCTCTAATTTCTTTCCAAGTCTCAGTGTTGTAAAATAGACCGTTTTAAGGTCTGTGGAAAAGTTCTAAATTTTCCACAGGATCAGGATCACACCACTGCTTTCCCTTCAGCTCCACGTTACCCTTGGACAATACCAGCGCACTTACGGGATCCTCAGAGGAATCTCTTCTTCTGTCTTGAAACGTCCAGTCCAGAGAAGGATTTTTTTGTCAAAATTTGAAGGTTTGTAACTTGCAACCACCCGGTGAGCCTGCTCAGCTTGAAGAGTAGGGGAAAAAAAACTCACTTTGTAAAACATGCACTAAGAGAGAATTTTGACTGATAGTAACGTGTGGAAGAGAAAAACCCTACCCATTTTGGTCGTTGGAGGAGTAATTTAGGGATTAGACCTCCAGATCTCGGCTACGCAGAGTAACCTCCGCGCCGTCTCTGGAATATCCTCGCACGCAGCGAGTGTTCCTGTGGGTCTGATTCGACACCCCGCCCCGCCCGCGGGTACCCAAGCGAGCAGGAGAACTCTCGGGACCACTCGAGCTGTGGTGCCACCGCCGTGCCGCCCCACCGGGCAGCCCAGCCCCACTCCGTCCCCCTCCCGAGCCTCCCGCCTGCACATCTCCCCGTCAGCCCCGGAACGCCGCCGCGGGGCCGCTCCCGGCGGGTCCGTTTCCCCCCGGCGCGGCGAGCAGCCCCTCTTAGGCATCTTCTTACCGCGGGGGGTACCCGGGCTCCGGGCGGGATCCCCGGCGGCCGCGGCTCCCCGTGGCGCGGGCAGGTGGAGCGGTGCGGCGGACAGCAGCCGCCCCGGGCGGAGGCGCGCCGGCAGCATGGCGAGGATGGCGAGGAGCGGCGAGACCCTCTGCCGCAGCGGGACCCTCTACTCCGGCCGGACCCTCTGCCGCAGCCGGAGCGACTCCGGCCCAGCCCCGCCCCGCGAACCCTTCCAGCCTCGCCCG
>VXBB01001976.1:133840-156809 GCA_013399915.1 Illadopsis cleaveri | reverse complement strand
AAAAAAAAAAAAAAAAAAAAAAAAAAAAAAGGTGGTACATAAGTGAGGGCTTTTTTATACACGATCCTTTTTTATTTTAGAATCCCTTTGTAAGATTCTGGAATAGCATCCTTAGGACAGAGATAAACTTCTAGGGGCATTCTGGAGAAGTAAATAAATTTTGTATCACTGAGCCTGCTCACAGCCTAAGACGCATCTCAGGATCCATGAAAGAGGTTGAATAAACTCAGAAAAGATTCTTTGCTCTAAGAGGAGAACATTAAATCACACAAGAGATTTCTAGCTGACACATGCTTCAGTTGCAAGTGCTGCAGGGAGAAAAAAATTATCTGAAACAAATTTCACACATTATGTCAACAAATTAAAAGTTACCTTTAAAGCCAGAAAATCTTTTTTTTTCTCTTCATCCTCAAAGATAAAGCCACCTTTCTCTGCGTCGTATTCTGCCATAGTGGTGATTTCCATGTGGCCATCAATTTCTTTCCAAAGAAGGACATCATAACTGGTGCTCATATCTCCATTGGAGTCAAACTTAACTTCCTTATCAGCATCAATGACTGTAACATTTTTAAGTTCTGCAAGGAGCTGCACATAAGTGTAAGGAATGAAAACATTCACCCGTATCATGTGTGATACACAATACACACACTCAGTGTGACAAACTGATTTGTTTAACATACATTTGATAATATCAAGTTTAAAAAAAATGCTTTTAGAACTAGAAGCATTAAAATTCAAATTCATTTTGTTTACAGAATTACATTATACAGACAACCTCATTAGCCTTAAAAATCTATTATTAAAAAGAATCATAATTTCATAAAATCATGATCATAGTTTGTTTTCCAGCCTTGAAAATTTTGGTGTGATGTCCAGAGAGAAAGTATTTTTGCATGCAAAACCTAAGAATCTTTTTGGCACTCCCCTTCTTGTAAAGAACAGTGGTGGGCAGTGCTCCTGTTGTTACTTTACTGTCAGCAGAGTCAATCTGGGCAACAATTGCTTCCAGAGTAAATTCCCCTAGCATGTCTGGAAGTATCTAGTACTGTTCCCAGCTGTGACTCTGACTGGAATTGTGTATGGCAAGGTGAGACTCAGAACTGTTAATAATCAATGAACAATACATGCTAATTTGCTCACATGGGGAGATCAATGGCACAATGGCAATAAACAGCAGGGCCACATTTGATAGGTCACAGGAAATACCAGACCAAGGATGCTCTGTTAAGGCAACTGTCCAGCTTCATATTGCAATCCATTCTGCTCAACAGGGGAAAATTTCTGCCTCCCTCATTACAGACAGATCAAAGAGGGTCTATGTGAATCTAGAAAAGGACAGATTAAGGCACATTATATATCCCCACTCCCACTTCATGGGGAGATCAGAGGACCATTTGGACCCCAAGATTTTTCTGTACATAGATATCTCCCTTCCTAGAGGGTTGAATTTTCATGTAGATAAAACACGTTATGAAAACATCATTGGGGAAATAATTATCTCTTTCAGTTCTCTTCATGAGTGCTTAACAACTTAAAAGGAGTTTTAATTTGGATGGTTTGGAATTTAGTTCAGTTATGATGTAAACGTAGCTCCATAAACCTGCATTCCTACAAAGTAGGCCTGAATTTGTCCCGTTATAGTTTACTAATTCATGTAGGAGTCTGATTGTTACTGAGTTATTGGCTGGTTTTATTTTCAAATCCCATATCTTGGTTTGACCTGCCCTGACCTAGAATAAGAGGTCAGTGCAAATCAGAGTAGCAAAGCAGAGTGCTTCAGAGGTTGTTTGACTTTTAAATGAACATTTGCTTAATCCTCTGAGTAAAAGTGTGTAAAAGTGAATAGTCCTGAGCAGGTTCCTGGGTAAAAGGTCAGGTCAGATTTACTTGTCTGATTTTTCCTTTTTTCCCACCCAGTAGTGTGATAACAAGTATCTCATCCATCTTAAAGATTATGTCTTTATATATAAGTCAAGATCAGACAGAGGCATAATGTATTGCATTTTCAGTTTTAAGTAGAGACTCATTGTAGAGGAAAATACTTGAATTAAGACAAAACAGATACAATGGTGAAAAAAGAGAGAGAGGAAAATTGAAGCTCTTTAGTGATTTCTCCTATCCTGCAGTATCCCCATCTCTCAAGAGCACCTACAGTGTGTATCACAGTGGTTTGCAGCAATGCGAATAACCACTAGTGGTCTAATGGCTGATAAAAAGTCATTTAGTAAAAGGACCAAGCTTTTATCTCCAGGAATATGGGAGCAAAAATGTGATGAAAGTTAAGCAGAAGAAAGTTAGGCTGAAAGAATTATCATCATACCTCCCAGGGAGTGAAGGCTGATGGATCCTTGCAGTCTCTGTCTTTGCATTGCCTTTTAATGGCGTGAGCTATAGCATAGACTGCAAGCATAGTTCTGTGGATAAAGCCTGGTTCAACATTAGCATTCAAAAAATCACCTCTCCAGAACTGAGGTTTACTCCCATCATTTTCCAATAGATCATCCTGGGACTGGTTTGCAATGCATGTTTGAAAATCATGATATTCCAGGTGTGCACAGACTGACAAAAGCATAATATATTCACGTAAAAACTTGTTGTTTTCAGTGGGCTTTTCATGAAGGTTTCTCAAAAACTCTTGGAATGAGGAGATGTCTCCACTTTTAAATCCAAATCCCACAACTGTTCCTAGCTGTCTGATATTGGGAATTGTACTGATCTTGACTGCAGCTGACCAGTTATCATTTGCAATCCAGATTTTATTAACATTCCTCTCAATCGCCTTCTTGAATAGTTTGAGCACATGGAACTGTCTCATAAAGACAACAATAACATTTACTCCTGTTTCCTTGACAATCTTCTCAATTGCTTGATCAACTTTGGTGTGAAAGGTGCTGTCAGAGAGATAGGCTGGCAGCATCTCTTTAAAAGCTATGCAAACGTTGTTCACCATGGCCTGGACCCCAAAGCTCTCCACAGCGAACCGCCCATTGTCATCATCAGTGGCTATCACTCCAATCCAGTTCCACCCAGATTCATAGATCAAGTGAGTCATTGCTCTTGTCTGGTGAAAGTCACTGGGGATAGTCCTGAAGAAAGAAGGAAACCTGATTTTGTCACTGAGGATTTCAGCTGATGATGCAGGACTGACCTAGGAAGAGCGAACAATTCAGTTATGGATGTGGTCTCCTCCAAAGAATGCCAAGAGATCCAAAGCTGCCATGATTGCTCTTCCTACCTGACCTGGGCTCCCTCCTCCTGAGAGTAAGCATCAACAAGTTGCAGCCAAAGGGGGCAGGCTCTCTCTCCCTGCTCTGAGGATGCAGACTTGTGCCCAGTACCAGTTACACTTTTTGTTTTCACTCTCATCCACATGATTTAGTGACGGCTGAGAACAAAATCTTTCAAAATGGATATGACAGTAATGATGGCATAAAGATTTTGACTTACTCTGTTGAGATACTGTCCACATGCTCTTCAAAACAATATTTAAAATTTGGGTATTTTTTTAGTTTCAATTCAAATTGCTAGTACTTTTCTATCTTGTATTTTCTTATCACTGAGTGCATTAGTATGGTTCACACATATATATTTTTTTTCTTGCCGATATTTAATTATTATATTTCAAAAGGATCATTAAATCTGTTGGGAGAACCTCACAGACAAACAAACAGTAACCAATAATACAAAATGCTATAATTCTTTAATACAAAAAAGATTTATTATCTTTTTCTTGTGATTGTAGCTAGAAAAATATAAAAAGAACATTGCTATTTAAATCTCTTCAGTTTTAATCCTTTCTTATTTTTTTGTTGGTACTTTTTTCCCTTATATTGCTTGACAGTTCCTAAAAAAATAAATTTAAGCTTTCTAAATGAGAGTCACCTGTCTGGAGGGAATACCAGTATAGATAAAATCTTACTGTGTCAGAACACTGCAGATGCTATTTGTAAGAAAAATCTGTTGGATCCCATTTTCCATCTATGCCCTATTGCAGATTTTTTTAGTCACTTGCCTTTTGATTATGTTCAAGTGTGGCATTTTAGTTTTCATCCTTACTACAGTTCCTGTAGTGGTGTTGGAGGTCAGAATTACTTCCTACTATTGCAGAGGAGAAGATTCAGTTAGAAGTTATTCTTAGCTCAGGTTTTATGTTTTTTCCACTCATTTGGTTCATTTATATCTATTGCCAAAACCAAAGTGCAAGACAGGATGGTGTAGAAGTGGATCTGCTTCTTCCTTATTAGTCCTGGCCTTGGCCCCAATTCTTTTACACAGGTGACAGTAGGAAGGTAAGCACAGGCCTAAGCACAAATGTGGGACTGTACTAGTCCTAGAGAGGTCAGAAATGGAAAATAATATTTTGGGAAGGACTAGTGTGGATCTAAACTGTTGTATTTTTTCACTTCTACAATTGTTTGAAGAGTACCAGGAGTAAATCTTTGTTTTAGGGCAATCTTCCTCACTTCCCTGTCCATAGTTTTAACTGACTCCAATGTTTAATTTCTCTTGGGGTGGAGAGAATTCCTGAATTGCTGGTCAGATTTGATCTAGTCTCTCTTTTTTTCTTTTTTTTCTTTCTTTTTTTTTTTTTTTTATCTTGAGATTGAGTATTGTCATAATCACCATCACGCAAACTGGACATGGCAGCTTTAAATTTGCTGCCTGAACAAAGTCCCTGAGTGTCATCCAAGGTACATTGGAGTAACCAGGACTGACTAAAGGCACTGCCAGGCTGACAAGAGCCCAGCATGACCCTGAAAAAAAATTGGATAAACGTGCCTTGGGTACATAAAATATCCTTTACTCTCTTTGTTTGGGCAAGTGAATCAAGGCCTCCCCTTGGAGCTGAAGCCCACCCATCCTGATGTCCTTAGGATAAACCAAATCCTGCCCTGTAGTAAACATATGGCTTTTGCAACTCCTGTGATCAGAGCCTTTATTCTTAGCATGGTAAATCTGAACCTCTGTCCAAAATAAAATAATTGCCTCAAACCCACCTGCGGGATTAATTGCAAAGCCAACAGCCTTGACACTGCCATCGACACCTCTGAGTAGCTGGCTCCAGTGACTGCCTTGACTCTCGGGATGTAGTCTGAGTAGTTACACTTGAACTCCACAGCATTCTCAGAAGAATTGAATTTAGACAGAAATCTCAGAGCAGATGCCATGGCTTTTGTAACTTCTGCACATGTGTCATAGATTTCATAGCCCAGAGTAACTCCAGATAACAGCGTTGAGTTGTTGATGGTTTCAATAGCGTGTATCATTGCAAGTGTCTGAAGAAAAACTTGAATTTCAAAGCTGTCAGAGAAACAGAGGCGGCATGCTTTAGAAAAATTTTGTTGGAAGCAAGGGTGAAGCAAAGCCTGTTTTGAGGTTATCTCTTAGAATTTTACAATTGCTGAGACGAACTGATGGGTAGTAAGTTTTGTGTGATTTGCTTGGGTTTAGTGTACAAAAGATTAAAAACCACACATTTTTCTCATTTAATGAGGCACTAAGTAAAATAAACACAAAACTTAAAATATACCTGAATAAAAGTGGTTTTCTGGAAAGAAAAAGATAATAAAAGTTTAATTTTCATGATACATGAAAATTTCCAAGTGATATCTTCAGGCAGAATCTGTCAGAGTCAGTGAAGATATTCTAGTTTACTGTACCTGCCCAGTAAGTTTTTTAAAAATGTATTTATTTTCACCAAAAGCATGAAGCAAAGAAAAGGAAGTACTAAATACTTCAGAATAGAAGAAAATGTTTCAGAGATCAGAGTCTCTAGCAGTTACATTGGTGTTTCTGAAATACTCTTCAGACCAGATGAAGATAGCCGAGATATTTCCCTTCATCTCCAGTGGATGTTATAACAGGTGATAATCAGAACTGAGCTAGCACAAAATATCTACAATACAACCAATTCTCTCAGGCAAGCTTCTCTGAAGATTACAAATCTTGTGATCTAAATTAAATTTCAGATGGAGTTGAGATAATTTATGTCTCCATAGAAAAATAATGGAAGACAGACAAAATTACCAACTTAATCAACATTTTGACAGAAATGCAGATGGATACCTGCATACCTAGCTGATTATTAGATTCAGATGTGGGATTAGGTTGTAAAAGTCAAATAAAATTTGTGGATTTGCACCTGTATTTCAATTTTTAAAAAGTATGTTTGGAATTCCTGGTCTTAGGAAAGGTTTATTATGTACTTAAAATAAAATTCTTCACCAGGTTTCCTTTTTATGCATTCCAGAAAAAATGTATGTTTCAAGCACAGTAGGATTTAGAGCCAACAGAATAAATATTCTGATGTACAGAATGCATGCACAACAAGGTGTTTATATGTAGGCTATCCTATAACATAAAGCCACAATTACATGCAATAATCATGATAATTTAAAAAATAACTACAGTGTCACCATCAAGGTACTATCATAGATTATAACTGCCCGAGAGATAGGAGGCAGACTTTACTGTGGGCTTGGGTAAAATGGAATAGTCTGCCTGTGTTCAAATCATGTAGGTTCAGCTTCATAACAAATAATGAGTAGATGCCCAGCTGAATTCTTCAGACCTAAAGCATTAGCTAAATGCTAAAATGCTAAATTAGCATTTCCATGGAAATCAGACGAACATCCAAGGCTCTTTGATTATCTGTGAAGATTGAAATAGGATCAAATGCTCATTCCCTTCCTCAGTAAGCTGCAGTATTTTTTATTGTAGCTTGGCCATATTTTGTCATCCTGTGAAATTTATGTGAAGCCCAAGAATTTTTTAAAGACTAAGCAAAGCAAGAGAACCAGAATTTGTTGACCTTAATATGAGAGTTACATGCCCAGTGTCAATGGTCCCTTTTTTGCTAAGTGTGTAATTTCCAGTATTACTCACCCAGCACAATTCTGAATTACTGGCTTGATGGGCTCTTCATCTGGGTGCAGCATTTCGCTGTGAACTGCAAACAAGCCCCCAATAATGATGTCCCCTGGAGAACTGGCACCCACAAAGTCGTCAGCATCCTGGCAGGAGAAAGCCATGTCCGTTCCGACCACAAAGCAGGGGACCAAAAAGAAAACCAATGCCATGTGTCTGTTTTGGTCATTCACTCCCAGCTTTGAGTCAATCAAGCTGCAGCGCCAAGAAGGGCTCCTGTGTCATCTGCAAAGAGCAGCAAAGGACAAAGGCTGCACACAAAAGTTTGTCACACCTCATAAGGTGCTTATATTTGCCTCACTGGACAAGGCTGTTTTATTGAAGGCACTAAAGCAGTGCTGTCACATAAAATGTAAGGGTGCAGGGGTGTGAGAGTGGAGAGGGAGGGAGAAACATAAATGCGTTTAAAAGGAAATGCTCTTATGTTGTGTTCAAAGTTTCTGATACCTTACCTGAAACACGTGGCAAATATTTTGGTATAAATTTGGGCTTGTTTTGAATTCCTTTCAACCGAGTGCAGTGTGCAAAGAAGTAATTATGTAATATGGTAATAGTGATACTGTTGTGACAATGTTTTAAGAGTCTGGTACAAAAAATATAAAATATAAACACCCCCGTCACTGTGTCCTTTATATCAGATTCTGGTTCAAAAATCCCAACTCCAAACTACCAAAAGACTGCTTTTATCTCAAGTCTTATATGTTTTTAAATCCTTGTATAAAAATTATTTAGATAAGTGAATATTCATGGTTCTGAGGCACACACTCTAGGCACTTCAGTGGGCTTTGGATCATGTTCTGTATTTACAAACCAGGCCAAGTCTGCTGCTAGTTAACGTGATAAACACAGAACAGTAGGAAACAATAACATTAGTCCTAAATTTTGTTTTCTTCCCCATCTGACTGAGGACACCAGCGCATGAACAGCAGCCCCTGTGCTGTGGGAGGACTGGGAAGAGGCTGTTCTCACTGTCACTGCTCCCCTCAGATTCACAGGAATCAGATGCTGTGCCAGAAGGCAACTCAGGGAAAAGAGAAGCAGAAGCTGGACTCTCAGCTTTCATAAACCCCAATCTTAAACATCAAAGTGAACCTTCTCAGGACAGAAACGCAACTTAGGCTAATAAACAATGCCAATTAGTGTGAGGGACACAGATCTGACAACAATCCCTCTCTGTTTCTGACATCGATTTATTTCCTGTTTTCTCTTAATGACTTATTCAGATTTTGCTTCTTTTGGCAGTATGCCAAAACACTCCCAAAAGAATGGGTTCAGTCATAGCATTTATTGTCTGTAATTGTATCAAATCTAGGTTTACACAGAAAATTTCAACCAAGGTTTATTTACTGGCAAGGAAAATTAGAAGTGGAATGTCTGTTATGCATTCTTTCTGATAAGCATAATACATACTGTATAAATTATTCAAATTACTATATTTTGCTCGTTTTCTCAATAGTCTCTTTGTAGTAAAATATCTATTTACAACCAAGATATTTCTTGTAAATGTAAATGCAACAAACAAAATACTTGCAAGTGCAAATGTTAATCCCTAGTTAAGTTAACATTTGGGCTCTTTATTTTAATATAACAGTTTGTGTTTCTTTCATCTGCCTTCTTTCTTTCCATGTATCATTCTCACCGCTGGGTTAGTGCAGATAGCCTTTTCTTTAATGTACCTGACCACATATATTTATGGGCAGATGTTGATACCAGTTTATTCTGCTTCTGCACTGACTCGCAAAAATTCCGGCTCTTTCAAAGGTTTTCCTCTTGACTTATAACAGCATTAAATATAGTCAGATGCTGGCCCTGAGTTATGAGACATTCATTTGCAACTATCACATACTTGTTCCTTGCCAGCTATGTAATGCAGCCTAAAGACACACACTTCAGTGTTTCCTTTACCTTGCATGTAATTCTCTATATAAAACTTGTACAGAAATGGATGTAACTAAAGCATAAGACTGGAGCTAGCCATTTCCTTAAGCAAGTCACAAGAAATATTAGTATAAAATGTACCTGTTAAAGGCTTAATACTAAATATTGTAATAAGGACTCAATGGAAATACAGTGCTGATAATTTTAAACTTCAAATTTGTTATGGTTTATGATTAGAAGCAGAAAAGAAACTTTACTCTGACCAGTCTCTAAAAACCTATTAATTTCTATAGAAGAGGATTTTACCTACAAATACAAAATCCTTACTTGATCACTTTGGAAAGTGGAAGTTGACAAAATAAACATCACATATAATTGGTGCATAATTTCATGTTATTTATAAAAACACCATAAAAAGAAGTGTGCTTTCAAGTAAACTACACAGATTTTATGTTACCATGTGATTTTCAAAAGAAAGAGAGTTTATTGTTTTTATTTGTTTTCCAGACCTATATCTCATAATTACTACTAGTGAGAACTATGTAATAGTCTTACTGAAATACCTCAGCCTAATCTAAATTTGCAGAATTGACTTGAACCATTTGCAAATATCCTTTTTCTTCAGCACTTAGATGCAATAGAAATAACCGTATAGTACACAGTGTTCCTTGTTACAAATGTAGTGACATATCATGGACACAACACTAGACTTTCACAGTTGTCAGCATGGGAGTATTTCCTGGCAGGTAGATTCAAGCGTAGGGGTCAGGGGAATTTTGTGAAGTACAATCATTTCTCAAGAGCTGCCTCTAATGGACAGTGCAAAATCAGTAAACAGGACCTAACAATCCCAAAGCTACTGTGAGAGCCATAGGTGAATTCTGAGAGGCTTTAGAGGATCTTGTAGGAGACAAAGAGGTCCGGTCAGTACCTCTGTGCACCCCAAAGTTACCTGTTGCCAGTAACGAAATTGTTACTTCTTCCACTTGGACTTTGAGAAGGACCAGAATTGGTGGGATTTGGAGGATGGCCCTGTGAAGTCCTCAGCACTAATCCTTCAGGTGACTTCTTGTAAATTTATGCCTAGTAAACTTTTGGCAATGTGTTGAAAGGATCCACAATTAAAAATGTACAAGAGAAGCTGGGTATGACTTGAATGTGAGATCAACAAAGTGTACCCTCACAGCAGTGAACACCTGGAAATGGCCACCTGCTCCTCCTGTCTTTGTAGCCTCTACTCCTGGACAGGTCTTTCTGCTTTTGTGCAGAAGGAAGTTTTGCAACTCTCAGTTGCTTTGTCCAGCAAAGAGAGACTACACTGCACATGAAACAAACAAACAAACAAACAACATTTTGGCTGAACTTCTCTGTCCTAGCTGTTCTTTCTCATGAAGAGGATAATGGCTTAGATTCCAATCTTTTCTCTGAAGCCCAGCCAGTCTGATACTGTTAAAGGAGAGACATTTTTCATTATTTTCTATTTTAAACTGGTTTTAATTGTGCTGTTTCCAAACATAAAACAGATAGCAAAATCCTCTGCCAGACATGCACAATAGCTAAGGGAAGAAAGAAAAAATTTGGATATTCTCACTGTTATCCATAGGAGTAGGGTAGCCCCTCCTCCCTCAGACAGGCCTTACACTGACACAATGGCAATTGTCCTTTTTGAAGAAGCCAGCAGCATTCAAATAAAATCCCATCGTTTACATTAGAGAAGATTAAATATTGGTCAGTATTGCCAGCTTTCTTGAGCAATAGAACCATAGCGTTTAACACAGTGATTTTGATTTACTAAATTTCTTTTAAGAAAGTTTAAATAGTGGGAAAAAAACCCCACCAAAATAAGGAGATATTTCATGATTTATTTTCATGTCTTTTAAAAAAATTCTTCTATTTATTGGGACCTATACAGCTTAATATTAAATATGAAAATTAAAGAATGGGAAGTCAAATACCCATTATTTTGATTTGTGGTCTGTTATAAAAAACAAAGATAAAAATTAAAAATACATCAGCAGTGAAATGGAATTTGGATGAAAGCCAACAGCTCACATTAATTCCTGAGAAACAAACTAACTCAATTTTCAAGTTCATTGAGTTTGTCCTCTAGAGGGTGTCAGCTGAGCTGCATGGTGGGAAGGACACAATGTTGTAACCTGTGTCCTGATGTTCCTTGAAAGTTGAATTTCCCCTGATGCAAATGACCTTGTTGGAGTACTTGTGGTGGAAAACTGAGATGGTGGGGCATGGCAGAGCCTTCAACCTCCTCCCTGGACTGTCAGGGACATCCCAGGCAGTCTCACAGCGATTTCTTTTATAGAAAGTGGTTTAGTCAATAGTCCGTGTTGTACATATTCAGTGCATCTCTGTTGTTTATGCTAAAAAAAGGATTTAAGAAATTAAAAGAGAGTTGTGAAATAATGCCTACATTTTTTTTAGTTCAGATCAGATATGTTTGTTTCACTTGCTTTTCTCTGATATTTTAATATAGCTAGATTAAATTTCAAGTCAAACACAATTTTCATGTGAAAAAATCAAGGGGATTTTAATTTTCTGATGTTGACAGGAAATATTTTTAGCCATTCCAAACTTGAATTTACTTGTAAAGTACCTGGTTGTTTTATTTAAATAATCCAGCAAGACTAATCCTATCTCACCCAGCCAAGATAGTCAGCTGCATAGTAGGTTGGATGTAGGACAATTTTTACATAAAAGCCAGCATGGTAGGCATGACTCAACTTATAGAGATGACATTTTCAGAACTTTTCACCAGGTTTTATTTCTCTATTCCATCTCCTCCTCTTTCAACTGAAAAACAAGAGAGCAAAAATGTCATTCACGTGTTGATGCATGACCAAATGCAAATATTTGGTCCCAGCCTGTAGTGAAAGGGTCACCCAGAGGGAAAGAAGACCTCTAACTTAGGTGTTTGGGCCTTCTCCTGAGAGGCTGGAGGCCAAGAGTCCCTCTGCTAGTGACTGCTCTCAATCCTAGAGTGAGGGCTTTGCTACATAAAAGGAGAGGACTCAATACTTCCTTCTTCCAGTGTCCCACACCTACTAGAATGCCACTGACAATTTGTTTGAGAAAGCCCTTCTTGTCTGAGCAGTAAGAACCTTCCTAAGAGACTCAGCATATTCAGAAATTCCTGAGGTTGTATTGCCTAGTATATCTGGCATGTTTTGAAAAAGCCTATCAGAAAGAAAGTTGGGCTGGAGATCATCTCACACAAAAATGCCAATGGCAAGCAAGTATGAAGTTCATGCCAAGCAACTCTCAATATTATTAATAAGGAATACAGTTCAAAATAAAATTAGGTTTATAGGAATTTAAAAATGCAAGTGCTTACACTTTTTAGACATCTCCAAGGGATTGTGGAGGATCTGAGAGTGTTAGTTTTGAATACAGGCTGCTAAAGGGACAGATAACCACATAAACCAAGATAGCCATCTTGGTGACCTTGTGCTTATTCTCATTAAATCACTTTTGCAAATAGAACTTAGTGATTTTTTAACTCTTGCAGTGCTTGTCCCACATAAGTTCCTCTAAAACTATTAGCATTTTTCTTCAGCCATTTTGGAGATAAAACAGAATTGCTAATATTAAACAGTAATTTGAATAAGAGAAATGAAAATAGGTTTTGGAGGCAGGGACTGAAAGTCAGGTGGACCCTAATTTTAAGTGAATGCCTTAATTAGTAAAATGTATCATGAAAATACTTACCCAAATGTTCATGTCCATTCAAATATCAGCATAAGGAGAAGAGAGAATTCATTTTCTTTCCTCCCTCAGCAGACTCTAACAAGAACACATCTGGAAAACATGGATTTAAAACTCTTCAGATAGAGAAGACAATGAAGTCCATGTCTCCCAAATATGCTGGCTGACAGGACCTGGAATGGCAGGAAAAGAGCAAGTCTTCACTTTCTGATTTCATAAACCTTTATCTTGTCACAGTCTTGAAACCACGTATCTGAGCAAGAACAAAGCCTTTCCCTGAATACTTAGTTATCTGATACAGAGAAAGATATGTTGGGATTGGACTACAGAATTTCCAGATGGCCCTTTCAACATCTCTATTGTGTAGGTCTGTGATAATGCCACACTCAATAGTGCCTGGCAATTGGTGTCCATAGATGCCAAACTGTAGAAGACCCAAGTGGGATTTGAGGCTCCTCTTAGGACAAATTCCTGTAGGCAGTCCTGAGTTCAGCCACCAGGTCTTGGGGAACTGTGTCTCTGAGAACCTAAATCTCCTTATGTTTGTACAGGGGATAAGCTGTTAGGAGCTCCTTACCCAGCTGTGATGAGCTCTGCAGGCAAGGAACAAGATTCCTGAAGGTAGATAGGTTTTATGCCTTAGCTAGCACAGTCCAGGTTTGATGCTTATTGATTCAAGGTTGTTATTGTCACCCTTATTCTGGACTTTTTAATTCACTTTGGTTAAGATCTTTTGAGATCTTAAAAGATTTCAGTTCACCTTACCAGATTTAACTCATTGTGTTATAAAAGTAAACATACACCTGCGAAGAGAGTACAGGCAGAGCAGGTGACACTCATAAAAATTCCTTCCAGATAAGGAAAAGAACCCAAAATAGCAGATCCATGAGTCACTCTGAAGGCGGACTTCAACCTTAAGATTGACAGACTGAGGAAAAAAGAAAAAATGTTTCACACATTAAAACCATTGGGAATGTTTACCACTAAAAAGTTCACTGTTATAATATTGTAGATTAACATAACATTCTACGCACTTCCTACAGAATACAGAGCACTATTGCTTAAGGACAGCTTACATATACAAAAATACTGCATTACTGACTTGGACTGACAAGAAAATAGGGAACAGAATTTTGCTGTAAGTAATTTCTGTTCCCTGACATGAAATTGTCTTTTGAAGAAATAGCTCCAGGATGGATAAACCCATTAATCTGCAGTTACTTTCACAAGCATTCTGCTTATACACATTTTTTAGAAATACAATATGAAATGGCTACCAGCAAATTTGATCTTAAATTTGGTATGAAATCTCTTTGCAATCACCCAGCCTTAAAAGCTGAGGGTGATAGAACAACTATCCTGACCTCAATTAATTGGAAGAAGAAACAAGTTATGTCAGCAGCTATCCAAAAGACAGCAAAAATTTACTAGGATCTACCAAGGACAGGGCAAAAATAAATTAGATATGTGAATTTTTGTTTTACTTGTTGCCAGAGATTTGTAGATATTTTCTGCAGTAGATTTTCCTGCAATTTTCAGGGATTTACATTATAACCTACATAGATGGAATGGTTATTGCCACACTGCCAGACAGAACTTTCATGATTTCATAGAAAAGCAAGGAAGTTTTATCTGGAAAAAGAAAAAAAAGTAAGTATTTTCCTAGAGGGATACTTAAATATTTCTATGTTTAAAAGACAGAAATACATCCCAGTCTTTTCTGTTAAATGGGGCCACTCTAAAGTCTGAAAGGATAAAACCTTGTACTACAAGTTGGTCTAAGGAGTCCCCCTCTTTCAACAGAAAAAGGGGTTTCTATCATTTATAAGTAATCCAGAGGGGCAGCAAGAAAAAAGAACTTAAGGAGTTTGAGACCAATTCATATGGTGTTTTTCCATCTGTTGTTTTGGTTTGGGTTTTTTGTTTGTTTGTTTGTTTGGTGTGGTTTTAAATTAGAATACTTTCCTTCTTTTCACACATCAATTCCTTTGTGTAAATTTCCATTACCCACTGGGGGAGCTCTATTTTAATGTCACTCCTAGTGATAAAAAATCATATTTGTGTGGCATCTATAATCAAAATTGTTAAAATATTTATTCTACATTGAAGAAATTACATCTTCTAATACATTGAAATGCAGACACTGCTTCTTCTAAATCTGTAGAATAAATGCTCTTATGTGGATGCAGAATCCTTTGACATTCATTTGTCTAAGCAGTTGAATAAGGGCAGCAGACTCTTAAGACATATAGAATGGTTCAAGCTGAAAAGAGCCATTAAAGATCATCTAGTTCCAAACCTCCTGCAATGGGCAGGGACACTTTGCACTAGACCAGATTGCTGAAAGCCCCATCCAGCCTGGCCTTGAACACTTTCATCCACAACTTCCCTGAGCAACCTGTTCCAGTACCTCACCCTCACTGTAAAAATGTCTTCCTTGTACACAATATAAATCCACTCTCTCTCAGTTTTAAGTCTTTGCCTCTTGTCCTGTCACTACAGGACTTGCTTAAAAGTCTTTCTTCATCTTTCTGGTAAGCCACTTTTATGTACTGAAAACTGTAAATATTTTCTTGTTGTTCCTGAGACAACATTTTGGCTAACAAAGGTAATGTCATTATTTCCACATGAATGCATTCACAAATCATTCACAAGGCACAATCAAAACCTGATGATGATAATGAGGATGATGATGATGGTAGTTCCCATTAGAGCCTGTGAATATATCTGTAGGTTAATGAAAGGTGATTCATAATATCATGATTACAAGAAGTGAGGCATTAAAAAAGGTCTCTGCACAGGTGCCACATCTAGTCCTATCTCATTAATGAGAAATAAGGAAACAGAAAATGAAATTATTTTCTGCATTACACCAGAGTAATTTACAGCCTAATTCTGCAGATATGTTTAGGCTGAAAACACCCCAGGACTGAAACATGACAGATCTCCAGATAAGGTGTGAGACTATCATGTTTAGAAATGCCCCAATATGCCTTCCAATTCAAAGCACAAAGTGATCTATTAAGTAACAAGGTCTTTGAAGACAGAAGTTTTAGTATGTAGTGATGTAGCATATGCACTGCAGTATTAGGAAATAAATGTTCATGGAAACATGAAAGAAAAGAAATAGAAAGTGAATTTTAGGGTCAGAATTGTTTAATCCCATAGATCCAACACAAATATTTTGAAAAAAACCCATAGTCACCAGAGTTTCTCATCAGGAATTTAGTTCCTATGAGAGCTTTGTCTTTCTCCAGCCCTTATTCATGTTATTTCTGATTCGTAAACTGAGCATTTCCAAGTGCCTTGTTTTAAATGAAGTGTTGCAGTAGTATTTGATTGGAATTTAGATAAATGTGCAGATATATCCATGCATATTTTTGTCAAGCTTATATGTAAATATATGAAAAATTAAAAATGTAGCTAGATAAAGACTAAGGGCTGGTCTCTGTTGTCATGTGTTATCATTCTTCACTCCAAAATAGAATGTATTATGAGATCTACAAAGTATCTCTGCGGAATGGCTGTTTTTCCCTGGTTGTTGAAATAATGTGATGTGGTTTAGTGGCTATGGTGGTATTCAGTCAAAGATTGGACTTGATAATCTTGGAGGTCTTTTTCAACCTTAATGGTTCTATAATTCTATGAAAATAGTGTAAATAAGGGCAACAGAACTGGTGAAGGATACGTCCAACATGCTAAAAGCATGGAATAAACCTGTCTCTTGGAGCACCCATTACTACTATCATAGTAACCCAGGCATCACTTAAGAATGCCCTTAACTCGAGTTAGTTCAGATTGCAGTGGGATATACTGCTAAATCCTGCACAAATGTTCTCTTCCCTTAATCACAGAATCCATCTGTTGATAAGAGACACAGCAAAGACCATTCTGGTGTTTTCAAAACATGTAGCAGGTGGAACAGGTGGCGTTGAAGGTGTTCTGGGTGAAGGAAAGGACTAGCTCAGCCTGGCTGGAGCTGAGGAGATACTCAGCCTCCTTCAGCTTGGTGTTAAACGGAGCAGGGAACAGGCAAGGTGGCTCATTTAATGTCAGAGATTTGGGAAGCACCTTGACCACCGGGAACCTGGCTGTCACTGGGCACATCCAGTATCCCTTTATCAAGGAACCCTTATCAACTTAGATCCTCTGCATCAGGCATGATTTCATACTGTGCCCTCCCCAGGGCATGCCTTGCTTTCTGTCCACTATCCCAGCTACCCCAAGGATCTTGTCCTTGGCCAGGATTTATGCTCAGAAGTGCTGAAAACAGTATGACCACTTTGTGGTGGAAGTTAGATCTTTGACAGTAAGCAACATGCTTATGCTGACATTTCATTAATTTTCCTCCAGAACAGATTCCATAATCTGTAATCACCAGCAAGAAGTCGTGATTTTTCTTAGAGCACAACATTCTGTGACTGTGTGCATGTGACAAAAGGAACTTTTATTGAGTGTTTGCTTAGCAAATAAGGACCTAATCAAGAGCCCATTGAAATCAGTGGGAAGGATACTATTGCCATTGGATCAGGCATTGAATTGTTCCCACACTGTCATTAAATATAATGTATATATTAAATGTAATAAAATTAATTTATTATATATCAGTGAAAAATGGGATGGTAACAGCAAACACTTGGTTCCTGACCTTAGGAACACTTGTCTGAAGTAAGCCAGAGGCTAGCAGTGCATGAATGTCTCTCCATCCAGGGAACAGCCTCACCCCCTCATCATTCAAAGCCTCACTCCCTGCATCTCAAAATAGAGCACACGCTTGAAATGGGAATATGCAAAGGGGCAAGCAGTGGTCTTGTTTCCAGATTGATTGAGGGCCTGAGGTGAAGGCACTGTTTGTCCCTGTGGCTTTGTGTAATGTGGCTATTTGATCTCAAGAAAAAAAAATAAAAATTCTGGAGTGAAACCCAGAATTATTCAGAGTAACAGAACACTAAATGCAGATACAGAACACTTAGTAGATTCCTAGTGCAGCACACTTCTGTTCATGCCTAGCTGAAAGAACATTGGTAATATTCCTTAAAAACAGAAAAGGGAAGGGAAGGCAAGGGAAGGGAAGGGAAGGGAAGGGAAGACAAAGAGGTTTGTTCTACATGACAGAATTGTAAAGTTGTGCAGTAACTGTGTGGGATTATTTGCTCAAAGGCAGCTGCATTGATCTAAAAAGCACATTTTGCATATCACCCATGAATATGTCCGTGGTTCCGCAGGCAGTTCAGCAGATTTTATTGCTGCAAAAGTAAGGAAAACGTTCTCCCCTTCATTCTTATATATCTCTCCTCCCTCTATCCTAACCATCCTGCTTCCCTTTCCCTCAGTCCCAGTGGTACCATCCCACCCACATTCTGGCTCTGATCACACTTCTGGGCTGATTTAACTATTTGAAATATCAGAAAGACCTTCATTGTTTTCTCTTGGCCTTGTCTTCTGTTACTTCAGTAATTAAACTGACACAGAAGTGTCTACAAGTGCTGAATGATAGCAGAGGGCGTGTATGGCTAGGAACAGGGTGGACAGAGAGACACAGAGGGGGAAAAAAGCTTGTTTTGAGAAGTGGTGAGCTATCTGTGAATGCAGCAGTTTAGCGAGCTGTACCCAGCTGGTGGTAGAACCTTCAGGACTCAGCTTTGCATAGAGAGAATAGTCCCTTGACTTTAGTGGTTTGCCTCTGTTAACACCTATTTAGAAGTTGTTTGCAGATAGGCTAGTTATACAAGAAGTGCTGCTAATACAGCTGTTTGGAGTATCTGCAGAAACTCTTAAAATCACTTCTTTAAGGGTGAACATATCCTCTAAGCTCAGCTCTATTTTTGGATCATTCATAGGGGACCACAAGATGTTTGAATAGCTGCCAAATGAAAAACTCTGCTGGCCTCCTTAATATTTTTTTCCTGAATGTGCCCACCAAGGCACAATGCAAATACATGGTGAAGTGGCTGTTCAGTCTGTAAGCTTGTAGGAGCATGTACTTATATGAATACAAACATTTTCTCCCAATTTGGCACAGGAAAAAAGAATACATACTGAAAAATGGCATTTCAATATCAAGATAAGTAACCTGAGACAACTGTTTAACATTAACTGAAGAGACATGAAGAGAAAGGTAAGCACTGAGATTTTTTTGCTTACAGGTAGCTACATAAGGTCAGAACTATACAGTTTACCTTGACTACCTACACAGCGTAGAGTCTTCCTGGGCTTGTAGAGGATAGAGGCACATGAACTGTGAAGGGGTTAGTATAATATACAGCTTATTTAGTTTGAAGTTTGTTCTTTGGAAAGAAAAATAGAAGGGCCCACTTGTATACAAAACAGAATGGGTTTTCATTTAAAGATCATAGGAACAGGCAGTGAGTAAAATACCAAAACATAAAGAGACAGAGAGACAAGCCTGGCTTTATCAGCTGGAGACAGAGCAGGAAATACATTATTAAACATCACCATCTACTGGATGCCAGCAATTGTTCCTTATAACGGAAACCATAAGCTTCTGTGCTGCATTAACTTGTCAGACAAGCCCATGCTTTCACGGATCTGGCCCTGCTTGTAAAGTTATTGGCAGGGCAACGTTTGTGGATCTTTTCCATACCAAGTTGGGAAAAGATTTTCAGCATTATGAAAACTCAGAAAGTTCAGGGTGATATAATAAAAGCTATGAAATTGCTAATAAGGCAGAATGAGAACCTACAAAAAGAAGTGGGAATAGTTAGGCATGGGGGCAACAGCATCCTTTGGGAAATCAATTTATTTTCTTGTGGTATTTTTGTGTAGCTACACACACACACACACACACACACACACACACACACACGTGTACCCAATGGAGTTAAATGGTTCTCCTCCTGGGTAATTTGTGCTGATTGCAGTTCCACAGTTTTGAATATTAACTTTTCACTCCGTTGGCTGCACAGAAAAAGTTCAGCCATATTTGTGTGATTTTTCATCATCAGGACTGGCAGTTCACAGAGCTTGCAGAGGTCAAAGGCACCAATATAGGTTGCACTCCCCTGCTATTGCTGCTGAGCTGGACTAGCTGGGCAATGAAAGATCCTCCTTCCCTTCCCCACTGAGAGCAGAAGTCCCCAGCCCCACATTGAAGGATGCCACCTCCCTCACCTGGTGCCCTCCCTTCACTGTCACATCTTTCTCCACCTTCTTCTTGTACAAGCACCAGAGAAGCCACAACACAAAGTGGCAGCGGTTGGTGATACAAGTATCCTCCCCTGTGGTAGAGAGAGATGCAATGGAAAAGTGCTAACATTTGAGGGCCCTCCTCTTCCTTTCGCTTTGCTTTCTCTAAGGTTTCACTCAGTTGCATGCACAAAACTAGTGACTAGTGACTCAAGAACCAGAAAGAAGCAAATCCTTTAGAGAAATTAGTTAGCAAAAATTGCTGACATATAAGAACCTTGATAAGGGCTCAAAAAAACTGCAGAGACAGAATTTTCTCTTATCACTGAGTGGTGTTCTCAAGCCATCATTGATTTATCAAAAGGAATGATTCAATAATTATTGGAAACAATAAAACTAAAATTTTGGAGGATGTTTCAATGTTTTGAACCTTTAATTGAGATACTTATCTAAAGAAGTTTTTGTGATAAAAAATCCATTCTTGGATATATGCTTTCAAAAGGTGTTGCCAGTGACAGTGTCAAACGCAGGAACTCTAAGCTTAGTGCACCATTTTTTTTTTTTTTTTAATAATTTTCAAGATCAAAGTACTCTCAAAAAGTAAACACTGAGATGTGGAAAGGACCAAAACAAATGGAAAAGCTATCTTGTTTGAATTGGTGGTGATTAAAAGTGCTTCTTACAATGAGTCACAGAAAACCAGAAATGGAGTTTCAGGAAGAGCTAAATAGATTCATGCTATGTCAAAGCAGAGAGAATGACAAACACTGACAATAATGACAAATTAATTTATTATATCCTTGTAGAATACTGATATGTACCATACTTTACTTTTATTGTCCTATCAGCACATTTGGAAAGAAATAGGTGTTAGAGTCTACCAAATAGTCCTGACATCAACACTGTATCAAGATTTCTGTGTAGTTCATTTATCTGGGGAGGATATGAGGTGAAACATTTTCCAACACTTAAGTAAACATCATGCAGGATTACACAGGAACAGATCAATAACAAATTGTATTTCCATTGCTGCATTTATCTTCCAAACATTTTGCAGTTCAAAACAGAGAACCCCTCAGGCAGATTGTTGTTAATGGCAAGTCACACTGATATGCATAAAGGTGAAAAATGTTTTGTTTTAATGTGCTGTGTTGGCAAAAAGGAATGCTGCAGCAAGATGAAACAGTGTAATACCTGAGTGCTGATATAAAAGATATTTCACATATAAGTTATAGAAACAATTCTGTTGTCCTACAGAGCACATGTATCTTATCATTTACTCCAGGCTATACAACAGACTGTTGAATTTTGGTGGGATTACATCATTACAAAACTCACCTAAAACCAAGCAAGGCTTCCTAGGCTCTCAGTATAGACCTAGAAGGGAAACAGATTTATGAGACATGATCTGTTTCACTGGGTAATGTGCCTGGTATGAATTATCCTGGGAGACACTTTTTCTTCTCCACTGACTCTAAAGGGAGACTGAGGTGAACAGATTAGACTAAGAAAACTAACTCTGAGACAAAGTTAGGCAAGAGGTGTTGCATGCTTCAAGTACAAAATACAGAACCATAGATTAGTTTGGGTTGGAAGGGACCTTTGAAGCTTATGTAGTTCAATCCTCCTGCAGTGTGCAGGGACATCTCCAACTACATCAGGTTGCTCAGAGCCCCATCCCATCCAGCCTTACTTTGAATATTTCCAGGGATGACGCATGCACTCACCTTGGCATTCATCTTTGTACGTTATAAGTGTGTGTATATATATATATATATGTCTCTGTGTGTGCACAGATTTTGAATAGGAAAATTCTAAAAAACCACATATACATGGATATATGTTTTTACAATTCTACTTCATAATTTGGTTTTTATTCAGTAATAAGCAATATGGTTAGGACCATGATTCTCAATATACACACCCCAGAACAATATTAAAAATTTCTAGGCACAAGCAATGTGGTAATGTCCTTGGTACTTGTGGTTTCAGCTAGCCCAATTCTATACCTGCTCCATACTTTCTGTCTCCCAAAGGCTGAAATCACACATTCGGGTGGATTGTTGACTCCAGCAAGAGGGAGCTTAAATGTGGGGAAGGATTGTCCACCTGCTACAGCTTTTGGTGGCTCTCCTTTGCTTCAGCAGGATTACAAATGGTTGCTACAGGGTGGAAACTAGCTGGTGCCTAGGCTGGACCACTTAGTTAATCCCTGTGTTGATGATGATGGATAGAATTCATTAGTGTCACTGAGGATATTCTGGCACCATAAGAATCCTGCCCTTTAAGAACAAATAGCTGCATTTAGCTCAATAATACCAAAATATCCATGTTCAACGTCACATTTGGTTTTGATCACAAAAGATTCAACACAACAATAAGCAGCTAAGAGGTTTTATTATGCCATGGTCATGGTGGACTAAATTGTGAAGTGCTCAGGCCAGCCAAAAATCAGAGGGTCAAATGAGATTTTAGTACAACCTCAAACAAAGCCATTGGAACAAGATGCTGAACTGTCTCAGTGAGTTACAGTACACAGGCATGTGTGGTCAAAGCCATGTATAGCATCACTTAATGAAGTAAGAAGGGAACATGGAAACAGTGAAGAAATGTTGAATGGTGTAACCAGTAACGAAAGAAATATATTTTACACAGTGGAGGGAAGAGGTGTAAGCAGAACAGCAGAAAGTTTGGGCTAAATGCTATTTTTGACTCTGGGACCCTCCTGCAGGTCTGCCTCAGGTCTGAAGTCAATCATTTATTCTCATGATGAGGTTCTGGGCCTTTCAGTAGATATGGGCACACCTAGGGTTTTGCTAAGTGTGGATTTGATAGATGATAGCTGACAAAGCTGACAATGCATTTGTGCAGGAGTGGAAGTGGTCATATTCTGCTGCTTTGTAGTGCTGGTAGGATCAATCACTTGAGGTGCAACAGAAGACCGGAAGAGAGTAGAAGGAAAACAGCTGCTCACAAGCTTTGTGTTTGTGACAGCCCAGCACTACCTGATGGCTTGAAGAATGCTTCACAATTCATCCAATATAACATTTCAGGGCTGCTTGCTACCATAAGTCATACTACAATTTTCCAGCCCTTATCTGGAACAGTGCAACACCTAACACTTTGCTTTAATGAGAATTTATTAAAACACTGGATGTTGCAGTGATCAGACTAAATTTCCATCTTACTGACAATTTTGTTCTCTGGAAAAAGCAAGGACCACTTTCTGTGATTCTCTCCTGCCATCTCTCAGTCAGCATGCTGAAATGGAGCAAAGAAAAGGCACGTCTGCCAGATC
>VXBB01001976.1:27349-132398 GCA_013399915.1 Illadopsis cleaveri | reverse complement strand
GCCGGGCCGTCCCTTAGCCCGCAGCGGGCAGGGCGGCAGGCGGGAGGGGGCAGCGTGATGCGGGACCGTAATGATGCCCTTGTGTCTCCTCCTTGTCCCCCGCGGCGCTCAGAAACGCGCTTCGGCAGCGAAGCCTTCTCCTCGGAAGAAGAGGATGCGGATGCTCGCGACGGCGCGCTGACAGGCGCCGACCAAAGCTCGTCTTCGAAGAGGAGCATCGCGCAGATCATGAAGGACAAGAAGAAGCAGACGCAGCTCACCCTGCAATGGTAGGGCTCCGGAGAGCCCCCACTGCCCGCCCTGGGGGCTCCAGGACCAAGCCGGCGTGTCCGTCACACTCAAAGGGATCTTTAACAGCTGAGCCGGCAAAGAGGGAGATATCTCACAGTTCTTTTAGAAAGAATTTGTCATTTTGGGGGTGTTTCGTTAGTTGATTTTTGTTTTCTGTTTTTGTTTTAAGGGTTTCTTTTGGATGAGCCTCATCTACAAATAAGGACACCCATCTCCAAATTTCTGAATTTTGAAATTTTGAATTATTGTCACTTAACAGAAGTCTCAATCAGATTCTCACACTATGTGGCTATCAATGAAATGTATCATCAAAATGTAGAAATGAAACATTATTTAAGAATTGCATTTGTGAATGGCTACTTTAATTATCCTTTAAGGCTGTCACAGTTAGATTTTCACTGTCTTATAATGCATTTCTTTTACATTATGTTCTCCCACCCATTGAGGCTCTAACTTTGGTTTATTTTATCTGGGGAAAAAATTAACTAAATAAGAGGTCAAATCCTGCAGACATTAATTGAGAAATGTTTATATTGAAGTACACTTAATTAGGGAGGAGTGCTGTTAAATTAAATGGGAGCTTAATTACAAAATGCAGATTGTCAGTAGTGATTTTTTTTTCCTTCTAACTGAAAAATGAGACTAATCCAAATTATTCAGTTTCTTATTCTGGTTTGCATCTGAGTTTTGAGTGTAAATAGTTAAGGATTTAAGTCTGGCAAGTCAGTGCAAAATTATTCAATAAACAGCCCTCACTACACAGTATTTTCTTACAAATTTGTGTAATTTGAGAAGCAGATTTATTGCACATCATCCCAGGAGTAGTGAACAATATAAAACAATAAAGAAAAAAAACCCAGCAGGACAGAGATATACCCACCTGTTACCAAGGGTTCTCTTCAAGAGAGAACAGTCAGGTTTTTGCTTCAGTTTTAAAAATTTTACTTTAATGACCATCATTCAGCACTTGTATTCTGTAAACTGATTGGGAAGCTACATAGAAATTCACCTTCTTCAAAAAACACTGTTCTTTGGTTTTTTTCACTGTGGTTTGAAGCATTTCCAGGTCCAGAGTGGAAATTAAAAAGCAAAAAGAGGAAGAAAAGGGGCTTTAGCTCAGGTGTTGAGGGTACAGTGGGACAGAAGACGTGCGTCCAACTCCCTGCTCTTAAATCCTTTCAAAGGACTGGCTTAAACCCAGGTCTTTCATAGTCTAGTTAGGGGCCTTATTTTCAGACTAAGGCTAACTCTTAGGTGATGATAATTTAGTTATTTAAATAAAGCAAAAAAGCCCAGACATTAAAAAGGCTCGTTAACAGGGATCTGGCTCCCAGTTTTCCATATTCTGCAGCTAGCCTAAGCACCAAGTGTGGAGTCTGTCTGTAGTGCCTATCATGTTCAGGAGAAACTCATTTGTGTGCTCTGATGAAATTCTTCAGTAAAATTAAAAAAAGAAGAACACCCCCTCCCCACCCCCCCCCAAAAAAAAAAAAAANTTCCCCCCCCCCCCCCCCCAAAAAAAAAAAAAAAAAAGAGCGCAATACCAACAACTGGAAAATGCAATCGGGAGAAATGACATGTTGCTTCTTACTCTGGCAGTTTCTTTCTCTACACAGGCTGGAAGAAAACTACATTGTGTGTGAAGGAGTTTGTTTACCAAGATGCATTCTTTATGCACATTATTTAGACTTCTGCAGAAAAGAGAAGCTGGAACCTGCCTGTGCTGCAACTTTTGGGAAGGTAATAAGTAAATACCTTCATAATTTGTTAGGTCAGTTGTTTGGAAGAATCACACTTTAATACACCTGTGTAAAAATGCTTCTGAAATTCACATGTTTTCTACTACTGATGTACATGGAGTCAGACTAACTATAACTGTCTCTTATGAAGGCATTTCTTAACATCACCTTTAGGAGACTGAAATTCCCTTTGATTTATTGTTGGTTTTTACAAAAAACCAGGCATTCTCTTTGAGTTCTTCTTTTCTTTTCCTTTTTGTTCATGGCATTAATAGGTTCTTTCCACAAAACCAGATCTGGCATGTAAGACACTTATACTAAAGGCAGTGTAAAGTGAGATGTGGCACAAGCAATACTGGAAGGGGAAAAGAATAACACAAAGAGCTCCCAGATGAAAAAAATGTTGATTCATTCTCTTTTCTACCCTTCCCTACAATTAATCCTGAAGTAATTTAATGAAAGAGAGATGTGAACTCTCCAAATTAAATCTGAGTATTTAGTGAGACAGGAAACCAAAATGTTTCAAGGATCATCTTTTTTTAAGCACTACTGATCTAATAATGGTTTATGCATAGCAAAATGCATTAATTTAAATAAATAATAATAATGGATTTAAAATCTGGTTCATAGAATGTTCATTTCCTATTTTATTCCTCTTGAACTGGATATACTAAAAAAGTGAATATCTAATGCAGTTTCAGTATAAATGGGAAAGCCAAAAGGTTCCATTTAAACATTATTTTGACAGTGATCTGTCTATTAGACATATCTATTAGATCTACCTCTGTTACTGAATTAATTTTTCAGATCACACTTGCAAATTAAAAAATCAAATTCTTTCTAGTTGTTTATCTTTGAAAACAGAATAGCTAGAGGGCAGAGTTTCCCCTGATTTTATTTGGATCTCTGAAGCAAAAGATACAGTTGTATTTTAGGAACTTGAACGTAACAGGATTCTGTTGAAGAAAACTAGATTTTAAAATGTAAAAGTGAAAACAGAATGGGAGAACAGGTGGGAAGACTGGAGATACAGGGCAAGATGAACAAGGATGGAAGAAAATCTACAGTGTGAAACAAGGCCTAATCGTTTATGTTGTGCCATAAGTATCAAAAATGTTTGTTCATTAACTACGTTAGACCACTTATTTACACTACGATTTTTCTATAAGCAGATTGCTAAGTGTTAGCCGGTGTTAGCAATTAATGCAGTTATTTTCTCTTTAGACCATTCGTCAGAAATTCCCTCTCCTTACCACAAGGCGGCTTGGAACAAGGGGCCATTCAAAGTAAGGCACAATTACGTGTGTATCTGCTCATAGAACACATTTTAGGAATCGTGTATTTCCATGTCTCCTTAGCATGTACTGATTGGCAGGGGACTTTATTCAGATAGTACACTGCAAGTGATAACTCTCATGTATATGATGAAACTGATACTCAAATTCAAGCATTTAAGTTTGAAAACATTACTGCATAATTTTTAAATTAAACTGATTAAGCTTCTAAATCTTGTTGTTGCATTTATAGATCCATGCGTATGTTGCAAATATGTCAAAATATTGGATATAAAAAGCATTTATAACACATATGTCTTTCTATAGCTGCTCATCTTTCTCTAAATAGTGATTTTATTTCTCTTTTGCAAGCCTAACAACTTTCAGTGTGTTCTCTGTGTAACAACATGGGTTCACTTAAATACACCACCAGAAAAAACATTGTTTTAAATTGAAGTTAAGGTTTACTTCTGCTCTTTCTTGTGGGTATCTTATAAAACTGAAAAATACACAATCTATAATGCAGTCATTTTGGAAATAATGTATCCTATTAATTTGTATATTTGAACTGTGAAGCTGTGAACCAGGAAATATTAGGTAGGAATAGATCATATACAATTCGTGTTAACCTGGTGGTAAAATTTTATTAGTTCTGGTTCTGGCATTATGCTTTTGGCCATGAATAATTTAGTGTAAAACTTTTGTGAAGAGTGGCAACAGATATATTCCTTTTGCTAATGAATAAGAAAACCAGAATAATGATAGAAATAGAAGAAATACAAACACTCTATTTGTTTGGGAAAAGTCTATTTTGAGCTACTTAGCCTTGAAAGACAAAATTACTCGTCTTTCAGTAGTTTATAAGCAAAACTCAAAACAAAAGGAGACTGAAAAGAAAAAGAACCTAGAAGACTCATTTTCCTAAGTGCTTTGCAATGTACTAGAAGTGTCTGAAAGAATTTTTTTTTTATTTTCATCATTTTGGGGAGGTTATTAAGTGTTGTCGTACTTGGTTTTCTTCCTGCCTTAGAAATACAAGAAATAGCTAGTTAATTCTGCCTTAGTTTTAATGAATAATGAATGAGATGTCACTTGTGAATTTTAGGTTTTGTTGCAGAAAAAAATGCATGTGGCAAAGAATTTAAATTCCATATTTTTGCAAAGACTTTATATTTCTTGCGCATGTCTCAAGCATTTATTTTAAATAACCATTAATAAAAATAAAATCCAAAGGAAATAAAGTCTTCATAGAACATTATTTCTTTTTTTGATTTTTTTTAATAGTTGGTTTTAACAGAGGATAGTTCTTGAATAGTGTCTTTCACAGTCTTACAAATTTGTAATCCATTGTACACAGTCTGCAATGTATAGAGGAAAACTTGATCTGAAGTTCGTTTCTCTTTTTGTAGGTGACCTATAGATGTTGAGTAGAGGTGTTTTGAGGAGAGCAACTATTAGAAAGGTTATTTATTAGGGAAAAGATAGATTTTGTGTATTGTCTGCTGTGGTGAACTTCAGTTGTGATTACAGGCATAAGATGATGTAGGCATAGCTTTGCTGCTGGTGTTGTGTTTATGGTTTTAAGACATCTGGCATTCACAATCTGTGCAGGAATATTTGACAGCATACTAATTCATCAATGCTGTGGTGAATTCTTAGTCAGGTTCATAACCCAGCATATTTGGTGAACTACTTAGTTATACTACAATGAACAGGATAATGCAAGGGAGAAGTCTCCCACATGCTCATTATATATTTGTTCAGACATAATTAACAGATTGATAAAAATGATCCAATGAGGATCCAAACTTCCAAAACATGTCCTGTGTCTGCATGATTTAGCACAGTATGTCAGCCTTTATTAAGTAAATGAATATGTTTCAAATATGTATATAGTTACAAAATGAATTGTTTTGGAACGTGTCACTATATTCCCCTTTTCTCAAAGACATTAAACAATATTGTAATAGAACTTACTCATGCCCAACAGTTCTTTGGCAGATTCCATATCCCTACTGACCTTGTTGGTATTATGTGCCATATTTTCATATGGATTAACTGTTCTTGAACAATTTTTTCGAAGGAATAAGGCATCATCAGGTTTTGTTTGAACATCTGGCACTTGTTTCTCTGTGGTTTTTTTATCAGTTTTCCTCAGAGGCTTTTCCTTTGCAATTCTCATTTCTGCTAAGATGCTTTTCCCTTGATCTTGCTGTGCTAAAAAGGACCTCACAAAAGGCACAAATGACAATATTTCCAGTTCAGAGACCAAATATAGCAGCAAGTAATCATAGAGAAGTGTCAGTATAAATCATAGAATTATAGAGGCATAGAATGATAGAATGGTTCGAGTTGGAAGGGACCTTAAAGATCATGTAGTTTCAACCCCTGTGCCACGGGCAGAGACACTTTCAACTAGGCCGGGTTGCTCAAAGTCCCATCCAACCCAGCCTTGAACACTTCCAGGGATGAGAGATCCACAGCTGCTCTGAGCAACCTCTGCCAACACCTCAACACCCCCACTGTAAAGAATTATTTCCTAATATCTACTTCAAATCTACCCTTTTTCAGTTTGATGATCTCTGATAATCAATTTTTTCTATCCCTGGTGTTGTGGGCCGTGTCCCCGTCAGAACTATAGACTCACTGAGGAGTAAATGAATTTCTGATTTCACCAGGTAGCAGTTAGTTACACAAATGTTATTTGCAGAAGTATTTCCATTAAGTTAATGGTAAAGTTAAGGGACTGTTCATCAGTTTCAATAAATGACTGGTTACTCTCTTTTTATGTTAGCATGGACTCTAAATGTTATAAGTTGTTTCTGAGTTACTGGGACTGGTAGGAGAGTTCTTACTAGCAATTAAGTCATATTTTTTAAAGCACAGTAGTGTAGTGATATTGTGTTATTTTTACTGCTGCTATCTTTATTACCATATAATGCTGGCAGGAGCAGTATTAGTACTCCCTGTTCCTGGCTGTGATGTTTTATATAGCAGTATTGCTCCAGAGCTCTGATCTTTGTCCAGGACTCTAATAGAGTCAGATACTTCATGCAAAAGCATAAAAAGGAAGAAGACAATTCTTCTCCAATGGAATAATTGTTCTTAAATTTAGAGAAAAGTTAACACCCTGGGAAAAAAGTGCCTTCCTGAATGCTGCAAGCATGCACAGTAATCTATTGGTAGAGCCTGGCTGTGATCAGAAGAAAGCAAAGAAAGGAATTTCCTTTTTTCCACCATCTTCAAGGTGGCAGAAATTGTTCTTCTCCCAGTCTGAAACAAGATATTTCTGACATCCTCATGAGCATGAATTGGACTTGAGGAAAAGCTCCTGCATTAACATATGGAATACAGTTGCTGTTGTAAGGTGTGAGACAGACAAATGTTAGTTCCTCCTCTGTTCCCAAAAAGCATTTATCATCTCTAGTTCAGGGCAAAAGACAAACTTAAAACTGAGTCTGATGATTCCTAGAATTCGAGTCAGAATCTCTCTTTCTCTGTGTTTACATCCAGCAACCCATTTGTGCAAAAATGTCAATACCAAAATTCATTTAAACATTTGGCCAAGAAGGTCCAACACATTGAACACAATTTTGTTAACAAAATACATTAATCTCTCATGCCCATGCTAATCACTCTACAAAGCTGAAAGTAAGGGAAATTTTCTATTTTCACTCTGCTGAGTGAAAGAAGATGCAGCATCATAAATACTGCAAGCTGCTCTCTTACATTAGTATTTCATAAGCAACAGTTCTCTGTTCTGAATCCACCTTTTTGCATTGGTAATTTTGAACATACCATTTTAGAATTCAGCTGTAACTTTCACAGTACACAAATCACCTGAAGCAGCTATTTGGGAAAATGTACAAACTTCTCAGTCCATACTGTTTGAGCTTAAGTTACAATTTAATTTCTTTGTGGACTTTGATCAATGATGAATCTTAGCTTTTATCCATCATGTCTGAAAACTATTATCTTATTTATTAGGAGTGATTTAGTGGGTTAATAAAACTGATATGGCAGCTGGCCCTGTGATAAGAAGTTATTGCAAGTCCCTGAACAGCTTAAGCCTATCATTTCCTTATCAGCTATCATTTGTGTCAGTGTATGCTAAAATCAGAGCTGCAAGTTGTGTAGGAACATATGTTACAACAAACCACCAAAATTAAAAGAGAAAAGTAGTTCAGCTTGTTTGATAAAATGTTTGTTTCAAAAATCGAGAGTAAATTCCTCCTAGTAACTGATTACACTTTGTTAATTACAAAATAGAAATAATAAACAGTAAAATGCAAATACGTTGTATATACACATAAAAATATGCACATAAAGAGACAGAAGAAGGAAGATATTTGAAGATATAGGTTAAAGATGTCTATGTGTCTGGTATGGGTATATTACTCTCAACAGGGACCCCAAAATAAGCTATTCAACTAATGAATTTTAACCTTCATACCCTGTTACTCAATGAAGTATGCCAGACAGAGCTTGAAAAGTAAAATTATATTATTTTTAATAGTTTCTGTGTTGTGAATGGAAAGCTGTATTTTAAGCAGTAAAAATTCAACTACACATTACTAAAGAAAAACCGAGTGACACCTGCTATGTCTTTAATACAACAGAATATATACTGAAAATATCTATTCTCTACATAACAAGATGTCTCAGTGATAAATTCTGATATCCTGGGACATTCCAGCTGAAGCTAGTATATTGCCCACCACTGGATACTTGAGAATCTAAATTATACAACAATTCCTGTTCCTAGCCCAAATATATTGATATTGAATTAGATGTAGGATAATCTAGATATTGAATTATAACTTTGTAAAGAAGTAATGCTTTTGCTTGCCTCTGGCCCACTCTTACCTTAATGGGAGGGAATGCCAAATTTATGATTAAAGTGCAAAAGTTTTCATTTTAGAATTTTAAAAATGGCATGTGATTGAAACTGGGAGATTTGAACTGTTGGAATGAGATGTGGGCAACTGCTTGTTTACATGGCAAATGACAAACGGGTAGATAACATTGTTAAAGAAGCAGTCACAACTCAATTCTGTTTTTCATCCTGTTCAATGGACACCCTTTGCAATGTAAAGACTAAGTAAATGCTTCTATTTCAAAGAATCCATACCTGTATATTTTCAATACCTCCTGTGTCACAGTAAGGAAAGAGGGGAGACACTTCTGGCTTTCCTAGGGGTGACAGGTGCCACAGAGTGATCTAGCAGTGTTAAGTAGACTCGCCAGTTTCAGGAAAGCAGTAAAAGAGATGGTGCCGCTTTCTGTCATGTTGCTTGGCTGTAAAATTCTGAATGCACACAACAGACTGCCCAGAAACAGAAAAACAATTTCAGCTGATTGTTAAAGCTACCTAGGCTAGGCAAATACATCATCCTAATGAACATTTTCTTAGGGATAATTTGTATCTAATGCCTTTAACCAGCTTTGTAAATATAAAGCACGTGAGGATTTTGTTCTTACCTGTGACAGTTCCATACAAAAACAAACAAAATATTGTGATTTTTTTTCTTTTTTATGGTCATCACCAGGAACAGCAGAGATGAGATGAGATTAACTCTTTTGGTAATGTGTTCTATGAACTATTTGCTGGGGTTTTGTGTCTTAAGAATTCATTTCTTCAAGCTTTTGGGGAGTTTGAGTGAAATCAGTTCAATCTGTTGCAAAGGGCTACTATGAAGCAGCTCAGTTAAACCAGATGCCATGGTACTTTCAAGCTAATTTTAGTAAAAAGCAAATTAATTTTTCTATTTTATCCATAACGTTTTTAGCCAAATTTGGCTTAACACAATCAGTTTTTAAATCTATTGATTAGAATTTATAAGACAGGGCCTATCAACTTTGATAGATGAACTCAGGCAAACTTTGCTATGACCGGTATGGAAAGAGCTGCCCCCAGCTTGATCTCCTGCCCTTCCCTCAGAGGTCACTTATTTTGTAGCAAAATCAGTGGAAGGCAGTAAGTAGCTACTGCGCAGCCATTTTTCTTAGCACCGACTCAACCTTTTTTTGTATCTTTGGTGTCTTTGGTTGAGTTGTTGGGTGTGAGCACTGCAAAGCCTGAGCAATAGGCATGTTTTCTTTTTCAATCTCTATTTGGGAGCAGTAATCTCCAGAGGAGCAACAAGGGAGACAAATGTGCATGAGAAGTACCTAAATGACTTAATAATTTGGACTCAGTCAGCCTACAACCTGACAGAAGAATGAATGAATGAATGACATACTATAATTATTAGTCATAGGAGACTGAGCACTAAGTTATAAGGTGCACTGGCAAGCTATTTTCAACTGAGAAAGGCTCTGAGGGACTGTCTAAATGTAACGGTGGTAAGTGAAATAAAATGAACCTGATAGATCAAACCCAGCACCCTTTCAAACAGATAAAGTAAAGAGAAACAGAAGGCCTATTGGGGAAAAGAGATGTAACATGTTTCTGGATTTTCTGTTCTAGCTACATTCTTCTAGTAAGAGAGAAAGTATTTTAATTTTAACCCTTTAATTTTGGATCAGATCATGACAATACTCTTTTCTATGAGACTAGATTTTGTTCCGTGTCAGTGAAAGGAATTGTTAGACCCTGTTTAGAAAAGTTTTCAGAAAGCATTTAAAATCAGTCTGACAGCTTGCTTTACTTTCAGTTTGGCAGCTTGGTTTACTTGACATGTCACTCATAAACATCCTCTTTTTTTCCCTGCAGGTATCACTATTATGGAATTGGCATTAAAGAAAGCAGTGCATATTACCACTCTGTGTATTCTGGAAAGGGCTTAACCAGGTAAAACAACTTCTGAGACTTAATCAGTGAAAGTATAACTATAACCTTCCCTTAGGAAGGTATATGTAGGACTTGAATTTTTGTTTCTACCAGAACTAGAATTGCTGGTTATCTCAGTGTTTAAAAGGTTGATTTCTATATTTTGCTATTATCTTCCAGTTTGACCCCACCACAGTCAGTGTAGAGCTGTCAACTTTTAACAGCAGAACATTTGTTCAAGTTTCTGTGAGGGAGCAAAATCCCATTTCCAGAACACTTGTCTAATTTTGTTTACCTGTGTGTCACCTTGTGAGTTCTTTCTCCAGAACAGCTTTCCATTATGAAATGTCTGGAGAATGGTGTGAAGCTGGCACCTGCGGAGCAGGAGGGAGGGGTCAGTGTAGATTAATATTTACAGGTTCTTTGACTGGCTAATATCAGTTTAAACCTAACCCAGGAAGCTCTAATTATATTTATTTAAGGGACAGCTAGCAGGATCAATACGCTACGATAGCTGCCTGTTGGTTTGCCAAAGATTAATAGTTGGTAAAACAAATGTCTCTGTTCACATATGGCTTGAATGACGGCTTTCATTGTCTGTGGCAGTGTACCTGGATAAGTGGGACTCTGAGAAAGGAAAGGAATAAATGAGTTTATAATCACACATAGAAAATTTGACTGGTGGCAGATTTAGGTTATATCCAAAAAGACCTTTTCCAAATAATAAGACAAGTGTAAAAATGGAGAGTAATGCTGCCAATGATGCTGAAAACAGGGAGGGTTCTCTCCACAACAATACTTAGGGTGTAATAGATTAGAATATTCTATTTCTTTGTCTGGTATGTATCCAGAGCTGGGCAGGTGTTGCTGGTACACAGTGTATTTTTCTTTCATAATACAGAATTATCTTGAACAAATTGTTCGTTTTGTTGACTAAAAGACAGTTATTTTCATTTAAAGGAATACAGTAACTTTTATTCCTCATCTTTATATCAGGCAGGCACAAACTAGTAGCAATGAGTGCAAAGCAAGTGGAGGTTCTGCAAAATTCCCCAAGGCTGGATTTCTGAAAGTATACACTCACATAAAGGTAGCATACCTACTCTCTTAAGATTTTCAGGACTACTCACTAGATTCACTAATTAGGAACCATTTCCTTATGATAGGACCTGTGCTGTCCTGTATGAGATGAATTTTCAAGGTCCAGCAGTTCAACTGCCTCCCTATCGGAATTAAAGCAGAAACTCAGATGCTCATTTTGCACAGTCTGGCCCATCACAGTAGCTGGATTTTTCTATGTGAAGACAATGATGCAGTAGCCTGGGGTTAAGAACAAGCTTCTGGATAATGAAAGAATCAGGCAGTGTAGGGATTCAAAACTCCCAATTCCTGGCTGCATACAGTGATCCATAAATCTGTCCTTTATGTCTCTTTCTAGTCGTTGAGGCTCTGGAAAAGCAGTGCTAGCAGATGCTGCCTCACATTTTTGCTGTACATGCAGTGTACATTTTGCTGAACATGTAGAAATCTAGAGTCCAAAACAAATACATCTAGCCTTGAAGTTAATTAGATCCACGTTGTAATCAGCTGAGTGATGCCTTCATTTATACTTAACTATCAACACGCAAGGGAACTGTCTAGGTAACATATGCTGGATTGTCATGTGGTGGCAACTGTCAGGCATCTGTGCCAGGCCTGGCCAGGAGGAATTCCACAACTGCTCAGCCTCTGGATTTCTGAGAGCATCTCAGAGAGCAGGAAACAGCCAGAGGGTATCCCAACAGCAGGAAACAATAATATTGCCACTAATAATTATGAGACTTCATATTGCCCACAGTACCTTATCAGTTGGCAGCTAGTGGTACAGGAAATAACAATAATCAAACAACATTTATCATTATACTGATCCATTAGAATCACTATTATTACACATTCTCTACTTTAGTAGTTATAATTTAAAATGTTGTTTCTGATTTCTGCACTGAGCAATTGTCTGATAGTCCAACGACTTCATTGGGAATCTCTCAACTGGACTCTTAATAGAACATTCACTATACTGCAACACATTTTTGCTAGTTAAGGAATCTTTTGTATCAGAAATGTATTTTGTTGCATCAAAATAGTACTGTAGTGAAAAAGAATGGGAAATCACTATGATTTTTTAATTTTTCCAATAAATTCCAGCTCTATTGATAACTGTCTTTGTAAGTAGTTTCCTTATAAAGACATTATGGACTTGCACCTATGCTACCCTTTTGCTGTTTGTGAAGTGGCAAAGATCCAATCAAAAATGTGAAACTGGATTTTATATTTTAGTGTTTAGTCAGTGGTCTTAATCTTCATGTTTTATAAGACAATCAGTGGGTTTCCTGTTATCCCCAGGTATTTGAAAATCAGTGGAAGAAGTTAAGAAAAAAAACATTTAAAAACTCCATAAAAACTTGTAATTGCATTTGGGAAAATGTGATAATTTTTCTAATAGATCATACATATATATAATCTCTACAGATATTCTGCCTAGGAAAAAATAATCAAATGTGTTTACTTTCAAAGGTTCTCTGGAAGCAAGCTAAAGAATGAGGTAAGTGCTGTAATCTGTTTCCTTTTACTTCTGTTACAATACAAATATTATGTGACCTGTGGTTTCCTTTACATATATTTCTTTGAAAATTACAACATTTTTCATTAAATATTTGACCACATAACGTTTTTTAACCAAGCTGAGTATTTGCTAATCTAAATATTCAAAGAAAAATAAGATTGGAAAACACCTTTTAGGGTTCCTATTGCAATCCAGTTACCCATAACCATATTTTAGCAAAGGACCAAGCTCTAGCTTTATTTTTTTTACATGTTATTTTTGCAGGAGGGCTTTTTCAGAGTCTCATATGTCAACCTGGAAGCTGAAAAGAATTATTTTTTTTTTAAATGAACTGAAATTTGTGCCTCCTAGTCAGTATTGCCTTTCTCTATTTTTTGCTCTTCATGACATTTTGTTGTTGTGTCTTTTTGCTGCTTTTGCTTGCTGGATGGGACAAACAGCAGCTTTGAGTAATTTCTTATCAGCCTTATAACCTTCCACTGTACTTGTTCTGATTTGAATATCTTTAGAGTAAAATAAATCATAAAGTCTTATAAATGGTATGTTTCCAATTCCTATTGGAAATATCCCTTCTGATGAACCCTAGAACTGGATCTGGTTTGTTGCTTTTTGTTCTGCAGCCCCCCGCAAGTCTACATTTTCACTACATTTTCACTACAGAATCACTATCAGTCTGGTTGTATTTATAGTAGAAAATTATGGATTATTGTACATTAAAGGTTAAGGGGTGCTCACAGTAGTTTTATTTGGTACTGAGTTCAACTGGCATGGAATATCCTACATCCATATTATTAAACTCCTGAACGTGCAAAAGGATGTAGGGACGTCTCTGCCACATTGCCAGGAAGAAATGTCTCTAATGTGCAGTACATGTTGAAATGTGACTGGAGGTGTTTGGGGTACTGCCAATTGGCATGGGCAAAAAGAATGCCAGAGGCCATTCTGAGTAGTACTGTTCCAGTATTGCTTGGGAATGTTTCCTGACACCATTTAATTTACTAGACTGAATATACCTTCTTTGGTCAACTGATATACAGCAAGCCTTTCCCCTTTTTCATTTCTAGATAAGCAACTCCTATCTGATAGCAGACATTTTTATTGGTCCCTGAGAGTGTAGTTTTGCTCTATTGATTTTCACCCCCCTTATTACTATTATCTCAAAGCCATCCATGTCTTTCTACGTGACCTCTTGGTCTTCCTCTATTGATGATTTCATTAGCTCATGTCAACCAATTTAATCTATGAAATGTTCGGTCAGATCAGCCCCAAGTCTGATCTTTGGGAATTTTCACTTCAATCCCTTTTCAACCCAGTAGTTTCCTTGCCAACACAACTTGTTAGCATTTCAGCTAGAGTCAGTTTCTTAAATATTTTTACATTCTTTTACTAATCCCCACTCTCACCAGCATAACTGATCATTTCCTGTGGTGATACCATGTCAAGTCTTTTAGTGAGGTTCAGATAGATTAGATCTGTTGCATTTTCCCTGTTCAGATAATTGGCTATCTTATCAAAAAAAGATAGTGCTGTGCCATGGGATATCCCCAACGTATTCATCCGTTCAGAGTTTTGGGATGGAATACATCTGGTTCCTTTGGCATAACTGGATGCATATTCTTTTCCATCTCTGGTGTGGCATTCCCAGTCTGCCTTGGAATTGACAACCCCACAAATCTCTCATTTCTGACCCAAATGTCCTTTGTCCTCCCAGAAAAAATGTTCACAGATAAGTCAGATAAGAGAAAGGGCACATCACTGTGAGTTCTTGATTGTCTGGCTCAGTATTGTCTGAAATTATTCAGTCAGGACTTAAGAGAAAAGAAGTCTTTCATGGTCAAAACTGAATTATAATAATCTCAGTGTACTGAAATTTTGGCATTATATTTTCATTAATGTGAATAGATGATAGATACATCCTTTCTCATTTGCTTGAAATTAGATATTCCAAAAAGCAATTAGGTATTCCAAAAAGATTTACAACGATTGCATAAGGTGTAATTCTCAGTAGGAACATAAAGACATTGAAAAGATGCTAAAGCACTGATTGTCTAAATATACTGAGTAAATGGCATTTGAATGAACACTTATTGAGTGCCAGGGACACTGTTTACTTCTGGTATGTTTTATCACGTTTTCTAGTATTCTCTCTGTAGGGGGAGATATCAGCAAATTCTTTTATCTAAACCAGTTAGTGCACCATTAGAGTCTGCATGGTTAATTAGGCAGATAATATTACTGTCATTATCTTAATGTTAAATGGCCATTAGAAACAGATGGCATTAAATTGAAAGGGCAAGTGGCAGCAGGTTAAAATATTAAGCCCAGAACTGAGGCACAGTCATATAAGTCCATTAGCAAGGTAAAAAACATTGCAGATTATCTTCTTAAACCTCCCACCACCATCACTACCGTTTTTTAAATTAACAAATCCCTTTTAATCAGAGCTTTTAATGTATTTCATGGGTAATTGCATAATAAAATCGTTAGGATTACTCCTGTTAAAAAAATACCCTCCTTATACTGATAGGCAATTATAACACTACACAAGTATTGACATGAAAAAGTACTAGTGTTTCTAAATTTCTACAATTTCTTTTCCTTACAACTTTATGTGTATTTGAATAGTAGATAGCACAGGCAAAATTAGTTTATATGATGTATGCTTTTGTTTTTTTGCTGCCTGTTTTGTCAGACATATCACCCTATAAAATAGGGCTGTATTTTTGTTGAATAAGTCAGTTACAGATATGGTTTTCTGAATTCAGTATTTGAGAGAATTTCACTTGCAACTGGTCTCCAATTAATGAGTCAACATTTACAGAAAAATAGTCTAATATGCACACTTTTACACTATATGTGGCACTACATACCTACCATTTCCATTTCAGTGAAATCTACCTGTAGGCAAAGGGGGTAGGAAAAGGTCACTTCCAGTTCCATTCAAATGCCTTGTGTAAGATCATAAATGTCATCCATTAGTGCAGGGGAATCTGCATAGAAGGAATAAGATTTTCCAGAGGAATATGCAGAAGGCCAGCTCGTGGCTCTGCACACTGACTTGACATAAGGACTGGTTAGGTTAAAATAGAACTAAGGGTTTCAGCCAAATAGTCTTCTTTAGGTTTGAATGCAATCCTATGAGAATAATTACAGTTCAACCAGTAAGGGCAGAACCATAAGACATTGTATTTCTTCTCTTGAGGATGAGGGTTACACCTTAATCACAGCATTTGAGACCTTAAGAGTGTTCAGTGGAGTTTAGATATAGACACATATTTAATAACCTTCATGAGCTGGGGTCCTGATCTGGATCAACATCAGTGTTTTTGAAAGATTATCTGAATGCAAGTATTGTGGAACCTTGAGAGATTCATGAAATAATATACAAGTTTAACATGAATTTTTGATTTCAGATGTAACAGTATTAGCTGTTTCAATGTTCCTGTTTGTTCCCTTCCATTTCAGGGTGGTTTTACTCGTAAATATTCTCTGAGTTCCAAAACCGGAACACTCCTCCCAGAGTTTCCAAGTGCTCAACACCTTTTGCTTCAAGGGTGCATTTCTAAAGACAAGGTAAAAAGTGGGCTCCTTCTCTTCTGTCTTAGAGATCAAAAATTTGCCACAGAATGTCTCTTCATATCTTAGCCTTTGAGGTATTGACATGAAAGAGACAGAAATATCCATAATCAAACAGAGGTGACTGATTTATAGAAGGGGCAAACCTTTACTAACACCGATTAACCGGCTTTCCAATGGAAAGGTGGTTGAATTATTTACCTATTAACTGACCCAGTATTTTACAAACTGATGGTATGTAAGACAGGGAGAGCAAAACAAACAAATAACTGAGAGTTGTATTCTTTACAAATGCCTTTGGATTTAAGGTAAATTTGGTTCTGATTAGAACAGAACAAATAATTCACAACAAATAGTTAGATTAATTTTACTCTCATTAATTGTTTGAAAAGCGACTGAAAATCTGAACATGTTTGGGTTATTTTTAAATTACTTAAATCATTCCTCAAATCAATACTTGGTATTACTTATCCTAAGGATAACTCTTCAGTTGGAAGTATGTCTCATGTTTTATATCTGTGACTCTTTGCCTATGTGTTATGTCTCTGTTGTTTCTTGCCACTTTATAACCTGCTACATTGTGCTAGAAATCCTTTGACAGCCATTTTAAACTTTTCTATTTAGTCTTCAGTGTAGGTGATAGTGGTGACTGGTTTGAGACATTGCTTTAAAACCTTTTGTTTTGTGAGCCCCTCCTCCTAAGCTTGTTCTGAGAAGGTAGTGAAGCCTAGGATTCCTATAGGGAGAAGCTAAACAAACAGAGCCATCTTAGTTGGAAATCTTACCATTCCAAAAGAAAGCCCAAAAACTGGTATACTCAGCAGTGTGCATCACTTCCTGCTATAGTCTCCATCAGTGAAGTGACATCTCTCATATAGACAGCATGCTCATTAAATTTAAATCTGACAAATATTTGAGGTTCCTTGAAGATCCAACACAGCAGTATAAACAAACTGATTTTTACTGTTCCAACAATGAAGAAAAACTTGCAATTCATTCTCTCTTCATTTTTGGCTCAGCAGCATTGTGCATGACTGTCTGTGGACAGACTTACTGAGTTATGAGGAGATTGTGGGAATGATAAATTTCTGTGTCTCCTGCATTCTCTTTCCTTGCTGCTCTTTCCTTGTTTCTTGTTCTCTTATTTCCTCTTTTCTTTTCGTATTGCCTTTTCCCTCCTTCAGCTTATCTGACCAAAGATTATTGAAACTAAGATATTTAGGTACTCTATTGAAGACAGCCCATACATGAAGTTTGAGTCCTGCATTAAACTCTTAAGGAGTTGCTTGCAACTCAGATGTCTGGAGAGTCCATAAATACAGCAGTCTGCACTAAAATAGATGGGTAATTCCTCCATTTAATGTTTCTGGAGAAAACTTTCCCAACCTTTATACTTCCATCAACTCCTTTCAAAAACAATTATTTAAAATATTCTTGAGTCTCACACATAGCTGTTGCTTTTCAAAGACATGTAGTTAGAGAAGCAGCTCTGAAAGTCAGTCAGAAAGGTCTGTTTTCAAAGAAATTTGCATCCTCAACCTATTGCAATAAGGAGGCACCAGGTTCATTCAAAGTCTGATAGTGGTTTGCTGGAGAAGTTCATAAGCTGTGACAAACCTACTGCGATTCAGGACCATAAGAATGGTTTGCATTTTTTCCTTCCTTAAAATACTTTGCATAGTTCTTGTCTTATAATTTGCTACAATTTATTTTAAATTGCTTTCTTTCTTTTCTTTTTTTTTTTTAATAAGGGAACACTCCATTCAGATAAAGTAGCCTGATGAGATGAAAGGGAGTTCTGCTTTTAAAAGTTCAGTTCATGAGGCAGTGATTAAACTTTGACCAAATGACTGGCAGCTATTTTCTCATTTGTCCAACTAGATGATGTTTCAGAACACTCATAGACGCCTATAGTAGCCTAATGATTAACTTGCACTGCTCTTCGGGATTAATCTTAGCTTCAGGAAGGTGAATTTACTTTACCATCTGACTGACTAATCTAGCTATTGCCTTACTTTATTATCCACATTTTCACAGTGTATACAGGTTGAGATGCTACATGTCTGGCCACAGCACTGACTTAAATAATGATTTAAATAATGCTTGAATAATAATGACATAAAGCTGTTGATAAAACTTTCATGAGATGAGTGGCATCCTCATCACTTCTGGATATACAGGCTGCCTATTTGTAAATATGCATTGCTATTCATTTTATATCGTGTTTAAATATTAGCTACACAAAGCAGAAACTTAGATCACCGTAGCAGTAAAGGAAAGAGTTAAGAAACTCTGTTTAATATTTCTTTCTTCCAAAACAGGTAGATACCCTTATCATGATGTACAAAACACACTGTCAGTGTGTCCTTGACAATGCAATTAATGGGAACTTTGAAGAGGTAAGGTTGTTTGAACACACACACTTGGTACATATGCCTGGGAAGGCAAGAAACCATGATTTATGTCTATGAATCTGGTTCCTATTCCTTTAGATCCAGCATTTCCTATTACATTTTTGGCAAGGAATGCCTGATCATCTTCTTCCCCTGCTTGAAAATCCCATCATCATTGACATTTTCTGTGTCTGTGACTCAATACTGTATAAGGTAAGTTAAGCATTTAGCTACATGAATAATCTCACCCACAGTACAGCTTCTGCATCTGTAAAAAGATAGAATCACAGGCTGCCATGACTACTTTCTCCTGTAAATCAGCAAGGAAATAATTGAAATCAAGAAACAAAATGGGCACCTGTAAGAGCTGAACTCCAGTCTCTGCTCAGCTGAACATCTGATGTGTGACCACGGGCAGCACATTAACAGTGAAACCCTGACCTGCTTGCTTGAATGTAGCTGAGAGAAATGCTCATGTACTTACTGACAAGGCTGACTAAGGTAGTCCCGGATGAAAACTGAAGCCTTGTTTTCACTGAAAAGATTATTGCAATTTGTCCCAGAAAAGAGAGTCTGTGGCACACCGGAAAGGTGATTCCACACGCCAGTCTGTTGCACACAGGTTATGCCAGGCCACGGTTTCATGTTACCAAGCTGGAACAATACTGGGTTAAGACATTCTTGCCCCTCCTGCCGGCTGCCTTTCATTTCTGTTCCCGTGCTGCTAGATGTACCAGCAAAAGTGCTACACTCTAAACTGGTCTTGGTTAAAAAAAAAAAAAAAATTAAGGAATATTTGTTTCACAGAGCTTTTGTACCATATGAATTCTTTGATCTAACTCATGGCAGGACCCCATAAATAGTTGAAACTAAGTGACCCTTAGAAGTATTGCAAGGTCAGGAATAAGTTACAGAGCACTGGGGAAAAAACAAAATAATGCCACCAAAGTTTCCTGAGTTTTTCATTTGAAAAGTCAGATCAGATGATTATTTAGTAGATGCAAAGTACTTTAAGTTACTCTGATAGGACATGCCATAGAAATAGAAAAGGATTCTCATATGAGTGTCTCCCTAACAGATTTCACATCACATATTGATAAGAAGAGATAACTATTGGCTTAATAGTAAACACCAACCGGTTAGAGCAAAAGACTTGCAGCTTTTTAGCTCTGATGCCTTATTGTAATCTGTCTTTCTTTACTGTACAAAATTATGGGGGAAAATCCAGAAAAGATGAAATATGTATTTTTTAGAAGCATATAAAGCTGTAAAGTAGGAAGTGCTTTAGTTAGCATAGTAAAGCAAAGATAATTAGCATCAAGAATCAAATTACTACCCAGGAGATGGGTCATTTACTTGTAGAGATTATAATGCACCTTGAGTTTATGAGGTTTTTCCTGCTTTAAATGTGTTGTCTCAATAGATTCAATATTAACTTTATTTATGATAGATTTAATGTGACAGAAGAAGAAATACTAGAGGAGCATTAAATTATAAATGTAATAACATCAAATTTCTCAAAAGTTCATAAATTTGCTGTTGTGCCTCTTCTTTGTCTCTCACTATTTCTTATCTATAATCATGTTAGATATTCTTGACATCACAGCGGACAGAAAGAAGAAGGAATTGCAGTGGATTATTATTGAACTTTTTACATTAACAGAGAAAGGAGATTTCTGGAACATTCTTTAACAACTTTGTCCTCCACAGTAACATTCCCTAGGGGGCATGCCAGATAGCACAGTTTTTTGCCAAAACTGTTCCACACCACACTTAGCTACAGGGAACTCTATGGCTAAACTCTGAATGCCTGCAGTGCCATGTCCAATTTGGCAGAAAGAAGAGCTAACAGCATTCAAGGACTTCAGAGATGCTTGAATATCTGCTTTACAGAGACTTGGAGATGCTAGCAAAGACAAAGTGTTTATGCATCTCACTTCTACTGATTTCCCAACTCTGTGACATGGGGGATAGCATGTCTTGTTTGGTTTTTTCCTCATTTTACTGCTATGGAGATGCACAATAAGATATACAATGGGTGCTATTTACGTGTATAAATATATCATATGTTCCTGTCTAATAGTGATTGGAAAAATCCAGGCATATAAATATCTGGACAGTAAGTTGAATGGTTTTATTCGGTGTGAATTTTCTGTACTTACCACTTTGCAATCTAAGTAGACAAGACAGACATGAATGAATGAATAAATGGCCAGTGGAAGCATGATGTCATTTTCTGTTAACTTTTTGAAGGTTCTTACAGATGTACTCATCCCTGCAACCATGCAAGAAATGCCAGAAAGGTAGGTATTTGAAAATAATCATGGTACATTCTGATTTTTAGGCGTATTCCAGATAAATACCAGTAATTCTATATTCTAGAAAAATCTCCTCACAGTATTTATGCTTATTTTTAGAACAGTAGAGTATATATGACAAAATAGTGTCAGCTCTGAGGGCAGCTATAGAACAGCCTTAAAATATTAAATAGCATTTCAGTGTCCCAGACACTACTTTTTCCCAGAGGAGGTATGTATCTATAAGTAGTCAATATATAGATCAATGATTGGTCATTTCCTGTTTCTTTTGGTAACACCTGAAGAGGAATTTCCAGATATGCTTAGAAGTCTGTTAGCCATAGATTGAAACCCAATTATTTAAACTAATTGCGCCAGATAATTTTTATTGGTGATTCTCTAAATCCCATTTTGTTTCCCTTATAGTTTACTGGCAGATATAAGAAGTTTTGCAAAAAACTGGGAACAGTGGGTTGCTTCCTCTTTGGAAAATCTACCGGAAAGCCTGATAGATAAGAAATTGCCAATTGCACGAAGATTTGTTTCCTCCCTGAAAAGACAGACGTCATTCCTACACCTAGCACAGGTAAACAGAATAAGATTATACATTCAGAAATGTGTCAGTTGTATTCAGTGTACCTTTTTGACTATGAGATACAATGCATTATTTTTTCAAGGTTGACCTTAAGCTGTGGAAGACTTACATCTTGTAGTTTTAACCATAAAATTAGAAAGTGACCAGATCTGACCAGAACTTCAAACTTTTGTACCAGAAAAGAGAGCAAAGACCATGGTTATAATGAACTGCCATCAGAGGAGCTTTTTTCAATGAATTGATCAAGTGGAATATATGTGTATTTTGTTTAGTACCAAATTGGAAAATACCAGATGATCCTTCTTGCCTAGCAAAGATTCACTGCCTTGTCCATGTTGTTCTATTTCTATTTGAGTTTTGAGTGAAAAGTAAAAATGAGAGGGACAGGTAGTTGGAGACTCCAAGGCTATGTTGTCAGGATACAGGTATCTGCAATTAGGAGTCACCTCTATGTGATGGTTTTGTAGATTATCCAAAAGGATACAATGCCTTTTGAGGAACTTCCTTCCGTGCTAGCATTGTGCACTTTGAGTTGGTAGTCCTCATGAATAAGTGTAGACACACCACAGAGTCATCTTGACTTGGTTTTCTCTTTCATAAATACAAAAGCAGTGTATGTGTGAAGATAATCTGATAGGGAGGCACATTAGAAGAGCATCAGGAGTCTACTGAAAGGGAAATTATCTCATCTGATCTGTGATAAATCCAGCCATGACAATAAAATTAAACATCACAAGTTTCTTCTCTGAGCAGTTTTTTGTGTGATCCTCAGGTGTGGGCCTGTACTGGTTTTGGCTGGGATAGAGTTAATTTTGTTCATCATAGTATGGCTCTGTATTTTGGATTTGTACTGGAAACTATTGATAATTCAGGGCTATTTTAGTTACTGCTGAGCAGTGTTTACACACAGCCAAGTTATGTGTCTGCTTCTTACACCACCCTGCCAGCAAGTAAGTTGTAGGTGCACAAAAAATTGGCAGGGGGCACAGCTGGGACAGCTGGCCCCAGCTGATCACAGGGATATTCCATACTACAGATCAACAATAAAACTGGGGGAAGTTTGACAGGGGATCACTGCTCAGGGACTTGGCTGGGCATTGGTCAGTTGGTGGTGAGCAATGGTTTTCATTTGCATCACTGGTCTTTGTTGGACTGTATTTTTCTCTGTTTTTTTTTTTTTTTTGTGTGTTTCTTTTAAACTTTTAAATTGTTTATTGTTGTTGTTTTTGTTTTTATTTTTATTATTACTTAAAAAAAATTAATTAAGTGTTTTTAACCTAACCACTCTTCTTAACCTACTTTTACTCTTTTAATTCTCTCCCCCATCCCTTGGCAGGTTAGGGAGTGAGTGAGTGGCTGTGTGGTATTTGCCAGCTGGGGCAAAACCGCAACAGGGTCTCAGCATTTTACCTTGCTTTCTCTTGCAGATTGCTCGGCCTGCTCTTTTTGATCAGCACGTGGTGAACTCCATGGTGTCGGATATTGAAAAAGTTGATTTGAATAGTATTGGTTCTCAGGCCCTTCTTGCAGTTTCAGGGAGCACAGACTCTGATGGGGAAGTCTACAGTGAATGTAAGTCCATGGTGATATATTTGTACCGTTAAAAGTCATTCATTCTTTCATTCCATGCCACACCAGTCTGCTTGGACTGACTGAGACAGGGCACCCATAGACTCTGCATTCTCTAAGCTAGTTCACCATAAACTTCAGTATGTTAAGAAAACCAATTGGTTGCCCTAGCATGTCCTACAAGAGCAGAAGCTTGTGCTGGAAAGTCATCCCTACTAGATGACTTTAAATAGTTGCTGAAAAATTCATTTACGTGTCAGTGGCAAACCTCTTTTGAAACTTAGTCCTAATTGTATGGGGATATAGCACAGATCAGTTCTTGAAAGATTTGCCCAAAATTCCACTTCATTATGGCTTAATGTAACAGATCTTTGAACTACTTTACTTTTTTTTTTAATTAATCATATTTTCTTCTGAAAGTTGAGCTTTAAAAATACATAATTTTCTATTTAGTGTAGCCGCTATTTTCATACACAGAACAGAGTGAAGTATAAATTTTGAGGTAGTTAATTTTCATATACATTGTTGAAAAATAGATATAGCCATTTATTAAAAAGAGAACTTTGTCATAGGACTCATGTCGATCAGAGTTTCAAGAGTTGAAAGGAATAGCAATGTGTTGTCCTGTAAATAGTATTACTTTGATTATGGAAGTCTGTTTTCTTTAATGATTCACAATCTTATTCACATTTTCATTTGAGTTGCCCCTTTCCTACTTTTTTGTGTAGTTTTTTTTTTGTTTGTTTGTTTTTGTTTGTGTTTTTTTTTTTTTTTTTGTCTTCTTTCACACTGGTTAAAAAAGAAAAGAAGAAATAAGAGAAATAACTGGTCATTCAGGAACTTTTTTGAAAATGGGAATTGAGGAAATTAACTTTATATCCTATTGTGAGAAACTTGTAAAATATGAAGGAAACATAAGACACTGCAAATCTGCCACAGTACAGAGAAAGCTTTACTAGTAAACATATTAGAAAGGTTTTCAATATTGAATCTACAAAGGAATGGAAAAGAAAATACTCTTCTTTTGTTTTTATTTTCTTATAAAACTTCATTGTCTTACAACATGTGTCACTGTAATGCTTAAGTAATTAAAATACATGTGTGTGATGGATGTGTGTGTGCTTGCTTTGCTGGGGAATTACTTATTTCTTCACTGCTCTAATTCTTTGGTTTTCCTTTCCATGCTACAATATTGTCATATGGCTGGTGAGTGGCTTTTTCTCATGTTCAGAGTAGAATGCAATGATATGTTCTCCTTTTTACATGGTAGATGACTCTATTACAGTGTTCCAAGAACTGAAGGACCTTCTAAAGAAGAATGCCACTGTGGAATCATTTATTGAATGGTTGGATACTGTGGTTGAGCAAAGGGTTATCAAGGTACCTTTCAAATGTTCTGCCTGACTCCAGACTAAATCCTTACTCCTTATGCAGTCCCACTGCACTCTGCTTACTCCTTTTGCAGTCCCACTGATTTTCCACAAAGAGTTTTCATCTCTACTCCTATCTCCTTACTGTGACAGCGAAGTTTGTCATTTGGTGTCAAATATTCCAGTGATATTAGTTCAAATTAATCATACTGAGCAGTCTTATGTGACAAACTAAGAAGTATTGTAGCCAAAACACTGAAGTCAGCACTTTCACAAAGTGTACATCATAGAAACCCTCCCACCTTATGTGTGCCTGCAGAATCGCAAGGGTATCGCTCTGAGCAAGGTGGGCAAAAGTTGTTTCTTAGAGAAGCAATTCTCTCTTCCATGGCATTTAGGTGGTACTGTGTGTGGTGTAAATTACTGCAGCAGATGGATTCAGAAGTAGATAGCCTCCTGAAGGATTTCTACATTTCAGGATGGAAGATACAGTTTTGTAGCTTTCTAAGGTGCTTAACACAGTAATTGATGGTTTTGATGGGATTCCCCTGCCTACCTCCAATTATCAAGATACATTTTCATCACGAGTATTTCATATGCATGTAGTTATGTAGGGATTAATAAACTACAGTTCAGAACAAAAGAAAGGATTTTGACTTATGGCTAAGTAAAAGATATTTACCCAATTTGTGATTCTAATGACTATAAACTAGTAGAGTAAGATGTTACGTATTGTTGGCTAATAGCTGAACATTGGTCTTCTCATCAGACTTTTTTATCTTAAAGTGCAATATCTTATTCATCATTTGAGATAGGATGTTGATATGAATGGATGCAAAAGGATGAGACAGTCCAGTTAACATCAACTGGCTGGCCGTAGAGAGACTGCCACTTACAGGAAAACCATAGGCATGCCCTTTTTCCTTTCTTCACCTGCTTTCCCAAATTTCAATGGAGGCAGTGATAGTTTCTTTCTTTTTAAAGTACTCTGTGTTTCCTAACAACTGCCGACATGTGAGTAGCACAGTGAGGATCTTTGGATGACTCAGAGCAGCAGAGTCAAAACAAGTCCTCACATACACAGAAATCTTCCTAGGCAAAAAAATCCCATTGAAGTAGAATAGTGTCAATTTATTTTACCCTGGAGTGATTATGGTCTCAGTTTCATTCCACAATTTCAGAAGACAATTCCTGATAAGCAAGTCAGGCAGAAAAGCTGAAGCAATTTTCCATTCAGCATCTACTAGGTATTGCCATATTATTAAAGCTAACAGGTATAGTTCCTAGCATTGTTTTCCTACACTTAAGGGAAGAAGTACCAACCAGTTTTGATATGAAGCTAGGTCGACTTGAGCAGAAACTAATCATTTACAGAACATATAATCCCTCCACTGCTGTCTGCCTTCTGTTCATGCTAAAGTGTGGCTACTGTCAAACTCACACAACAGCTTCTTTCTGCTTGCTGTTTGAGAAAGTAACAGGGCATATGTTACACACGAACAAATCATTGCCAGAGCAAAGTGACTGTATGAAATGAGCAGTATGAAAAGCACCACTTTGATCATCATGATAGTAAACATACCATGCTGTAAGAGAAATTCTGACCAGTATTATACAGATTAAATTAAAGTACAAAGACTAATTTCTATTCCCTGCCTTTATGGAATAACAGTGCCAGAGGGTGGGACTTCCTTCCTTCCTTCCTTCCTTCCTTCCTTCCTTCCTTCCTTCCCTGTATAGTTATAGAACAACTTGGCACCTTTAATACTAGGATATGGAGTAATTTATGTACCATCAGGGCCCAAGCAGTAAGCAGTTTGCTTCATCCAGCATTGACAGACAACATTCTATGATTGCACTGGAAAGAGGGAAGGCTGCTCTGTTTTATCAAGTTAGGTCACACAGCAGGGAGATAGTTTGGATCAGGCAGCTTGATTCACTCTGCCACATCAGCCTGAGTCAAGGACTCTTTGAATGCTCAAGGATATTCAGTTCTTCTCTCCTGCTGGCAGAAAGCAAGTGAGCAAACTTAACAGTATTTTACTGTTCTCTTTCAGGCAAGCAAGCAAAATGGGAGGTCTTTAAAGAAGAGAGCTCAGGATTTCCTCCTGAAATGGAGCTTTTTTGGTGCTCGAGTCATGCATAACCTAACTCTAAACAACGCATCAAGTTTTGGTACTTGAGCTTTATAAAATACTCGTATTTTGTACATATATGTTAAGCACTTATCAGCTTTCCACCATTTTCTGTGCTGAGGAGCCCATCCTAATCTAAAAATTCTTTGATCAAAGCCACACGTACCCTGTGATGTATTTTTCTAAGTAATACTTCACAGTAAATGCTAGCAATATTTTGCTGGTGATCTGTGTAACAGGTTTGTTTTTAAAAGGTTTTTTTTTTTTAATTGCTGTTTTGATACTGCTTTGACATTTAAGTGCTAGAAACTTTGTTTGTTTTAATATGGCAATGATTGCATATCTGAGTATAAAAGGCAAATTATTTAAATTATTGGTTTTACCTGTGGATCAGTTTGGTAAAAAAGTGCTGTTGTAATACTTGTGCATGGTATGTTTTAATAAAAGCAAAAGGAATTTGGCAGTCACCACACACTTAATTCTGGAATCAGCAGATGATCAATTTAACAGTGTTGTGGCTCTTAAAAAATAAGGCTCACACATGCATCTTTAGGAATATTTGCATTTTTGGGAACACTCAAAAAGAATGTTATGTAAGAGAGATGACGGCAGAACAAGTGAAACAAACTCTAGTATGTAATTTCATATGTTTAGCCATAGGTACATTGTTATCTAAAATTCAGAGGGTATTTGAATTGACTGTAGAGACACATACATTTTTAAATGTGATATATCCTTGAAATAAGGTCAAACACTTTACCAGTTATTGTCTGGTTATTTAGCACAAGGCAAACAGAAATAGAGCAGAGGCATTCTAGCAGACTTCAGCCTTATCTGGTTCCACTGTGTGCTCTCTTCAAGTATAAAGCATGTCTCACTTTCATCAGTATTTTTCTTTGATGTAATTAGTGGTCAAATAGCCTACAGGACAGTAAACAATTGAGCTAGGTGGGCCAGTGCAAAGAGAGATTAGAGCTAGAAGTTAGGCACTATTCCTTGTTGGTCTTGCCAGGTCATTTAAAGTCCACAATTATTTGTTTGTTTCACTGGCTTCTTGTGGAGTGGTGAGAGATGGTCACAAAGATAACTCAGCTACTCTCTCTCTTTCTCCTCCAAAAGGTTCTTTTCATTTGATCCGCATGTTACTAGATGAGTACATCCTGCTTGCCATGGAGACACAGTTCAACAATGACAAAGAACAAGAACTCCAGAATCTACTGGACAAATACATGAAGAATTTAGGTAACTAGAGCTTGGTTCTTTTGCATGTACTCTGGTATGTTTCAAAATTGTTGTAGTTGTTTAAGCAGAAGCAAGTTTACTGTGCTCTCCTGAAGGTGTGTTTATATGCAACATTTACCTGAAAGGTTTGTGACCATTCACTCAGCAATTCATTCTCACCTTCTTGCCACAGTTCACTTCATAACATTTTGCTGGAATGTCAATACTAAAGATCACTGAAATTATCTTGAATGCAGCAAAGACTTGTAGGTACATCTGAAGGGCCATGAACTGAACTGTGAAAAAGATATAAGTAGCAGAAAGGGCAAGAATTCCTAATCCAGTTTTCCCCCAAAGGTTAAATATGTAATTACAACTTGAACTAGAAGTCTATTAAATGTTACCACAATGCAAATATCCCTTCAGTGTTGGAACACAAGTTTTGAGCCCTATTTACCCTGTGGCTGAAGTATTACTATATAGAAGAGAAATAAAATTATTTGAAAACAGTATCCTTAACATTTTCCATCTACCAGGCTTCTTCAAATTTACACAGTTTGAAATTATATGTTCCAAGTCTTTTGCTATAAAAAGAATGAAGATTGATTAGGATCAAGTTCTGGTCCAAGTTAATCCTTAAAAATCCAGTGAAACTTCAGGAACTTTCAGATTTTTTTTTATTAGCATTAGCACTGGTGGTTAATCCTTAACTTTTTGGTTGTTGTTACTCTAAATCTGCACTTTGCTGCAAGAAATGTGCATAGAATTTGTCTGACAGTAGATGCTGCACTTCTTTCAATTCAGCTTCCCGGAGAAAAGCTTGGCCTGTGTGACAGTTGCCTTATCCTTGTGTGTTTAGGTGAAGTACTTGAAACCATAAGGCAAAATCATGGTTTCCTCTGAAGAACAGCAAAACTGACTTCATCAATGGTCTGCAAAAAGCTGGAGAACTCTTGAGCATAACAAATGCTTTTCTCTAGATATCAATATGAAAAGAGAGTTCAAGCATTCTAAAGTTGCCATTGTTAATTCTTTAGAATGAAATGTCAATCCTGATTCACTCTTAATGCACTTTACTTGACTTCATTGTTGACATTTATTTCAAGGGAATGAATCTGATTCATACCCTCACTATGATGGCTTCAGTAAGGGGCTGATAGTGTGCGATGTAGATCTGTGGTCGGGGAAAATGATACAAAAAGAATTTATGTGCAGTGAGGATACAAAACAGCCAACAAGGGTTTTCATTTACCCTTCCAGATGCAAGCAAAGCCACCTTCACTGCATCACCAAGCTCCTGCTTCCTAGCAAATCGCAACAAAGCCGCACCTCTGCCCGGTGACACGTCAGTCAAAAACGAGTGCCCAGGAGAGCAAGCCTACTTGTCAGCTGGCCAGCCCAGCAGTGCACCTTCTGATCTGAACCCCTTCACCACAGGAGATGGGGAGAGTATGCAGCTGACAGGTGTGTTTCAACTCTTCCAGCTTCTCCTTCCCTAATTTGCCTGTTAGTCTTTCAGTTTGTGGTAACATGTTGCTGTAGGAAGAACGATGGCCACATGAATTTATGAAGACCTCTAGCAAACAACATTTCATGAGCTCACCTTCTGTGGTGATTTACCGAAGTCAGCAAATGTAATTACCCTGCCAGTAAGAGCTCCTCTTGGAAAAATGGTAAAACTATCCTAGAACTCTTGGCTTGGTGAGGTTCTTGTGAGGAGAGAATGAACAGTAAACCTGGAACACATAAGGATTGTAACTGGAAATTCCCACTGAATGTGGGACCTCGAAGCTGGAGAATGAAAGGGGGAAGCTTTTATAGCCTGAAGCCATGAAATAAAAGCTGTGAAGTACATAGGTGAGGGCCAGTGCATATCTTTTATAAAGGTTTCAAATGGTAATCTGCACTTCATTAGAGGGTTTGTGTCTTAACAGCAGTACTGAGGTATGGACACTAATCGATGTTAATGTTTATTTATTTCAGATCAAATGGAGCTGTCTGAAAGCACTGGTCACCTCATAACTCCACCCATTTCACCAGCCATGGTCAGCAGAGGAAGTGTTATCAACCAGGGGCCAATGGCTGTGAGACCTCCCAGTGTAGGTCCCATGTTATCGACCCATTCACAATGCTCTTCCTACTCAGAACCGCTTTATCAGACTTTGTCGCAGACTAATCAGAATTACTGTGGAAACAATTCCAATTACCAGGCTATGTTCAGGACACAGGCCCACTCCACTTCAGGAGTTTATGACCACAGAGCAGAGCCCAGCCGATTCAATGCCTTGAGTGAGCAGCAGTTCTCCAGAGACTACTTCAGCAACAGTTGTGCCATGTCTCCCTACAATGCCAGATCCCCTTCCAGCTATGGTCCCTCCAGCATGGCTCAGGACACACACAGTATGCAGTTTCTGAATACCGGGAGTTTCAATTTCTTGAACAATTCAGTATCTACATGTCCAGGAGCAGCTTATCCTGCTAATGCTTCCAATGGTATTAATACACATTTTCTCCTTCCTTTTGTTTCTCTTTCATTGATAGAGTAAAATGCTTTTTCTCTGTGGAAGATGTATTTCAGCTTTTATTTATACATTCCTGTTTTCCACTTCTCTGATAACACACAGAGATTGTAAAGCAGCTTAATAAGCTGCTTAAGGATTTATTTTCCTCGCGTGAATCCTCAGTTGACCTCAAATGCATCTGCTGCCCTATGCTAATCTTCCTTTGGTATCATCACCATATCTTGCACAAAGGAAGCAAAGCCAGGATGACCTTGTGGTTTAACAATCTCTTGAAAAGCCCCCAAAACATTTGCTATGAAACAGAGCAGATACAAGATAGCTTACCTCTGGGATCAGCATAATGGACCATTCTAGTCACAGGGTGAAAAGAAGTATAAAAATGTGCATTAACAATAGTTTGGGACTTTCTCCTTCTCATTTCTTATACTTCAAATGTAAAATTACTGCTTCAGAGGTATAGTCAGCAAAACACCTCCCTCTTCTGGAGGAAAAACACAGTGGAAATGTTACCTTTACATGGATTTGTCTGTGCAGTGAATACTCTGCATATTACCCTGCATATTTTCTTTCAGTGTATGCTTTCCTTGGTTGTAAGCTTCAGAAGGAAGCACTGGACTGTGGATAGGACTCCCCATGGTGTCTCTTAAGGTCACCAATTGCAGGCTATGTTTAATTCTGAACTTAGAAGTGAAGAGCAATTTTCTGTACTGAAGGCATGATTGAACCCTTACCATCTTTTTGTTTCCTTGTTACCACTTCTCTTTTGGGTCAGTCCTTACATATGCTGCTTATTTTCCTAGGCTGTGTGTGTACATAAATAATCTTATTGTGAAGGGCTTCATCCAGTAACAAGTACTGTTTTTCCAAGGTTATCACAGGCTCATACACTACCCAGTAGTTTCATTCATCTTTTTTTTTTTTTTCAATCTTCAATTAGGATATTATGGGAACAGCATAAATTATTCAGAATCTCACAGACTTGGAACAATGGTGGACCAACATGTTTCTGTAATTAGCAGTGTCAGCAGCATTCGACCACTGCCCTCCTACAGTGATATACATGATCCACTGAATATCTTGGATGACAGCAGGAGAAAGCAAACAGGCTCATACTACACAGAGTCCTCACCTTCGATTGTCTGCAGGACCCCTATGCGTAAGTATAGCCAACAACTGAGGAGCAGCTGTGAACTTTTTAGCATCCTAACAAATGCTGAGTATTAAATTGTAGCTCACATGCAAAATACACAAAATGCAACATAGAGATGAAACAGCTCAGTACTTAGGATGTGTCATAAGATGTGTTTTCCTTAAAACTGAGTTTAATAAATTTGCTTCCGTAAGGAGGTCTATGAGCCATTGTCCAGGAGGAGTGGAATGATTGGTCTGAGTTGCATAAAAATATGTATTAGGAAGCACTTTCTAATTATTAAGTAAACTAATAATAGACTGGGCTTTTCCAGGGTCTCTTGGAGATCCTCACTGTCAAAAAGATCAAATGAATCCTGGGTCAGGGGTGTCTCAGTATGTACTTCCTGTGCTCTGGTTCCCCATCTTATGCTTCAACAACTGTGTATATTAGGTAAAGCTCCCACTGACAGTGAATTTTAGGCAGAAATACTTGATCCTGAAGGGTTTGTTTTGGTATATGCCTTGAACAAATAGAAACTGAGTTTGGTCTCACATTCCAAAAAGGGTTGCATGGAAGATATAAACTAGGGAACCTTATTTCTACACAAGATTACATCTTCCTACTGCTTATCTTTAAATCTTGCACAGAAGATTTCTGTCCTTTAGATGACATGCCTGGTAGATAGGAGTTTCCATCAAATGAAACTGGATTGTGATTTCTGTTAAATTCAATATATTGAAAACTTGCAATAATGGTAACCTTTTTTCCCCACAGCTTCAAACTTGCAAACCACATCTTCTTCACAGTGTATGTATGGAGCATCTGGTCAGTTCCCTTCCCAGGAAAATCTGGAGGTCCATGCCCCACCAAGCAGAGATATGGTGCCATCTTTACCACCAATCAACACTGTCTTCATGGGAGCAGCTGCTGGAGGAACCTAACTGGGAGAGACATATCTGTGCCCTAAGCTTACTTTCCAACCCCAGACATTAAGGCTATGATGATAATCCCCTTCCAAGTTGGTGGAAGATAAAAGTATTACATATAGGTGTTAAAGGAGCCATTTTAGCAAAGTTATCAGCCCTCCACACACAAAAAATAGCTATCTTTAGATTGGGTCCTGCTTGTGAATCTCTCAGGATTGTTCTCACCATCACAGCTTTTCAGTCAGAAATTCCGGGAAAGCCGAAAGAGCCAATGATTCTTGCATGCAAGAATAAGTTGTAAAGAAATTATTACATCTATTCCTAATTTATTAAAAATGCTATTTTAGCCTTTCACTTATAACTTGTTTTTTATATATATAACATGTTTATTTAATGCCTGTGTTGCTCATTATTTATTAGGACCACAGAGTAACTGTTTACTTTCTCGTATTTGACAGATTGTCAAATGTATGTATCCTACCTCCTATGGAAATGTTTACAAGGTCAATTTTTACTGTTTTAAATGAAACTAAGCCAAACTCTTAAGTTTTTTACTGTTGTGCTCTGGAAACTCAATTTCGAATGTTTAGTGCCTACTTGTGTAAGTGAAAGTCCTCAGGAAATAAATAAAACTTATTATGGAGATTTTATTTCTCTTCCTCTTAAAACCAACAAAACATGCAAATATCACAAGCTAACTAACTGCAGTAGCCAGCTACTGTAGCTGGATAACTAAAGGAAATGAAACTATGCCACTAAATGTCATGGGATTTCAGAATTACGTGTAATATGAGCCCAAAATTTCTTCTGATGGAAATCCATAAAAATACGTTAATCAACTTTCATTGGTTTAGGGCAACTGTGTAAACTGAGACCAAAAGTAATAGAGATTATTAAAAAATATTACTACCCTTCAGATAACTATTTTAATTTTTAAAAGTGTTTTACAAGTGCCGTGATAATCTGCGCACAAACACACATTTATTTATGTTTCTGGAGAAGCCAAGAATATTCACTAGTGGTGTTACAGAGGATAGAGAAGAGAACACACAAAACAAACTTCTTGCTATGCATTCCTGAAATTGCAGGTGTTATTTTATAATCAGATTGTCTCAACACCAGTTTCAGGTTTGGATTTAAATCCACTCCCATTGAGTCCATTAAATAGATGCTGAATATTGTGGAATTGAAGAAAAGTGCATTTTTTTGGTGGTGGAAAATGGATGATGCCAGGATGAAACTTTTCTTTCTAATTCTATATAACTTCCTTTAGTATCTCTCTATCATGAGAAGTCTGACCACAGAAAAGCAATTAAAAGCATTGACTGGACTAGGTCATGAATAATTCTGGGTATGAAACACTTTATGTAGAAAAAAGATACCATAGTTCAGTAATTGAGAAGTGAAAGACTTCAGCTCAATTGCTTCCTAATTCAGGATTAAGACTTATGCTGTGACCAAAAGTAATGTAAAGGTGCAGGAAAGCTTTGGTTTCTACACAAATTCACAATGAGATATAATGGTAACACAGATTGTTCAATATTTATTGGACAAAGCTTTATAGCAAATGAAGTAAGTACTGCAAAAGAGTTCTTTCTTCATGACTGTTCAGGATACATTTTGTCCCAAAATTACTCCTATAAAAGTCAGGTTCCCTCCCTATGTATGCAGGTCTATAGTCAGTGGCAGGAGAGGAGATACCTTCTGTTCCAAGGAGTTAAGATGGGAAAGGGAGTACAAAGATAAGGGATATGCCACTAGAGCAAGGGATTTGTCACTATCCTGAAATGCTTGGCTCCCTCAGCTAACAAATGGCGTGGCACAAATAATCAATTTAAGGTCAAAACGTCCAGATTGTTGAATGTATGTGAGTGGAATACATAGAATTTAGAGAAAGTAGGCAATCACTAGCAGACAGGGTCTTAGTCCATTAGATGCTACATAAAAAGAACTCTGTGTACATAATTTCTCATATGGGATACGGGATTTATATGCACCATTTCCAGTAAATTTCTTATTGTTATGTGAACCATTTTGCACTGGGGTTTGTTGGGCTGTTTGGGGTTTTCTCCCTCCCAGAAATTACTGTATCTACACATTATCTGAGATAAGATATGATCATAAGTCATTAAATGGGCAGATTTTCCAGAAGGCTGCAGAACACATGAAGTGTCATGTGTTCTGCATGAAGTGTCACACTGTTGGAAATTGCAGCTCATTGTCAAGAGCAAAGAGCAATAAAAATATTCTAATATTCAAATAGCCAGTTGAGAGCATTCTCTCATAATGCTGCAGAACAAAACAAACCCATATAATTGTAACTAGCAGAACCAAATGAGAAATTTCCATTTTATGACCAATTAGTTCAATCAAATAAATGGCTCGATGAATTCAGTACATGTCGTCTGTATAAAATGAAATAACTCATGGCTTTTGGGAATAGCCCATGGGAAGATTTTTATCTTTTGTGTTGTAACAGCATTACAGTAAATTATATGAAGAATTAATGGACTTGCTATTTGGTGGTTTTGTATTAGTTCAGTTGCATTTCTGTGGATGCATTAATACATGGTTTTAATATATACATGCCTGGAAATCTATGTTTAAAATTGTACTTGTTGAGTCCAGTCAGTGTCAAATGAATCTTGCCTAAAAGAAAAGCAAAGCCTTTTTTTTTTTTGAGAAAGAAACATGAAAAATTAAATCCTTTTCATCTATTTGTCAGTATCAATTACTCTGAACTAGTGCTAGGAAAGGCAAAAGAGGTGGGTGAGCGAGTCAAATTTTCTTCCACTTCTAAAGTAAAAGTGATTTTAATACAAATTGTATAAACCAAGATGGAGGAGTATTGGAGAAGAACCAATTGTCTTGTGTGCCATGAGCCCATGCCTAGCTGTGCAGAATTTGTGCTTGAAGAGGGGTGCAGTTTTTTGACCCTGAAGGTAATTAGGACCATGGGAATATTTCTCAAAACTCAAAATTAGTGAGAAAGTTGGCCTTTACTTTTAAATGTATACTGAAAGCACAGTGAAATAACTTATAAAAAGTAAACCTGTGTATTGTTCCATAATACCACATGCCAAATCACTGGTCAGATCAGCATCCCATCTCCATCTTGTATATAAGTGATTGTTGGTCACTGAGAGGAAGGGAGTGTTCAGTACAGAGCCATTTAGCAGAATCTCATACCTGGTGCAGGCTATCAGAAGGTCACAGATACACAGGGATAGGAACAGATGTTTTGTATGATGTAGCACAGTACTTTTTCCCTCAGTATGGGATGAGTGGACTATAGGCTTATGGAGCAAGAAACAGTGGTACAAAAAAAATCCCCACTCTTAGAGCACTTGAAGAAAACCTGTAGAGATCAATCTTAGAAAAGCAGATACTTGACATTAAAGGAACAATACATGTCATTAATGCCATCTGTGGACTGAGATGTACTGCTACAGGCTGGGCATCTCACTGCAACCAATATTACTGTGCTAAAAGTAAAACTGGCCACCCAGTTAAACTTAAAAACATTGAGGATGCCTAGTAGTGATTGGATCAGAGTATTCAGGAGACCAAACCTGTTTTTGAAAACTGAGGATAGATTAGAATTAGTTCTAGGTTTGATATGCTCCAGCTTGTAAGTAACAGGCTTTTGTATTAATAGTTTTGGGCTATGGTTTAATTGGAATCACTAACCTAACTTTAAACTTTGGATTAAATTTGGTATTAGCCATGGGATGTAGTCTGGGCAAGGATGGGCTTGTTGATAAGGGCCTTAGGACTGTTGCAAATATGGGCTGGTAAAGCTATGCTAAACTACCTCTCTGAAACAGGTTGTACATTTAGTTTTTTAATTATGAACTCTGTTTGTAGGATTTGGGAATAGCTATGACTGGGTTTATGGGCTTGGATTTGGGCTACAATGTTGGATGAGCCTGCATAATGCCTGAGCTTGGCTTGTGGCTTTTGCCATAAAGTTTTGCATGATGTGTTTAACTTAATATGTTCAGCTCTTGAACATTTGATGCTTTCTTCCTAGTGATGTACTCAGGATGGAGCTTAAATCTGATTTATCTTTGGCATGAGAGTTAACTTCAGAGGTTGGGTCAACATGAAGCTAAGACAGCAAGATAATGTTGGATTTAGAAGTGGCCATCAAGCTTGACTTAATGCTGGCTTCTAGAGGGACCCACAAACTATGCTTAGTTCTAGAAAAAAACAGAACGTAGAGGGAACAATATAGATTACTATTTTACTCAGAACTATAATTATTATTTATTTAGAACAGATAAAAGTGAAGTGTTTCTGCATGTTTCTGCATGTTTAGCAGGGGCCATTGAGCTTACACAGAGCTTACTGTCAGATCAGATGATCTAGTTATATAATTCCTTCAAGAATTGTAAGAATTATATAATTCCTTCATTCCTTGTAAGACTAGAGTTAGAATTGATTTCAAATTCACATTTGGAAATGAAAGGAGATAAGCCATTTAGGATAAAGACAGATCTAGAAGAAACAAGTGAGACTAATTTGGAGTTTTATGTGATCGAGATCACATTATCAATCCTACTTCTGAGGCTGACATTGTAAAATCTCAAGTTATGGTTGGGGTTCAGGTCAACATGAAGAAATGAATCTGAACTAATTATGGATTTAAGACCTTCAAGGATTTATGGTTATTATTGACATTAATAAGAGTCTTGAGTTCTAGATAAGAACTGAAGTAAAGTCTAGGACTAGGTCACTAATCGTGTATTGTGAGGGTGCAGGATTTTGTTTAACATTTTTTTTATTGTAANGCCCAGCCGAACGCGGGCTGACCAGCGGGACACGCGCAGCAACAGTGTATGCAGGATCAGTGGATGTCTAAGTAGTCATTAGCTGAAACTTCTTTGATGGAAAGGAGATGCATCTTTCACAGCCTAAGATGAGAATGATATCTCTAATGGAAGGACTGTAGGACCTGTAGCCTCAAGACAGATGCTGCAACATTACTAATGGCTAGACTTCAAGTAGCCAGCACTACTGGGATGCTGAAAGATCAGCAAAGCAGGAGATCCTACCACAAACTATGCTGCTTCCATGGTCACCAGACATTTGAGGCAACTACAAGCCTCAGCAGAATCCCTTCTTACAAGGACCTGAGGCCTTGTGCCAATGGAGCATAAGCAGGAAAAACAGGAGGAAAACAGGGCTGGGATCTGAAATATTGTGCCGATTGCATAATGCCAATTGCATTTCTCTACATTTGGATTCTCTGCTATTTGCACAGTTTTTCCCATTTAACAATGGCTACATGTTACAATGCTGCACGGAGCAATGGTTACACAACTGGGAACATGTAAAAGATTATATTAGCAGCTGAACTAGGAAAATCTACTTCCCTTCCTTTCGGCTTAGTTGATTATTATCCCTGATCAAATAAAGGACCACATGTTCGTACTGCCCTTGTGCCCTGGTTGCTACAGTAAAAAGAGACATACAGTGAAATTGTACATTTAGAGTATTATATGCCTTTTTGATTTCTGTCAAGTTTAATCCCATATAATTCAGTTTTGTTCAGACTTTATTGATTAGCCATCTGTTTTGCATGAAAATATGTAGAGATCACTCTAAGTTTAACTAAAATATCATGGTTTTGAAAATCTTCATTATAGTAAAAATGCCAGCTGTGCGTAATATGGTAATAGGCCTTCCTGTCTTTCTGTTATGGTTTTTACCAAGCTTCATCTTCAAAGTATGATCAACCTTCAAACATTAGGCCAGATGTATGTAATCCTTTAACAGCATCATTCCCTTGTCTCTAAATGTTTCTTCCCATGTAGGTGTGCCGTCCAGAGACTGACCTACTGGATCTCTGGTCCTTCACACCCAATCCACAACAGCTGTGATTTTCTGGCAGTCCCCAACTTTCAGTTCTTGGTGAGCACTTGCATTTTAGAGGTCACATGGCCAGCTCCAGGCATGCTTCAGATAGCAGTTACCCAACTTCTAGCTCCTGAGAAAGATCTGATGAAACATTTTCAAGTGCCCTGGATGTAACAGTTCTCTTTCAGTTCCACTTCTGAAACTACCAAAATATTTGTCATTGTGTCATTGATAGTATGGGCAATGTCAAAGGAATTTTTGAAGAGAATATAAAAATTTCCTACTACTAAGTTCCTTCTAGAACTGAAAAGTGAGTTTCGTTCTAAGTAAAAGGTATGTGGAAAGTTCTTGGGAAATTAATTTTTAAAAGAGTGAAATACTGAGGATGAGACTGAAATGGACTCAGTCCATTGTACTGGGGAGATAACACTTCACTTATATAAATAAAGACTAACTAAGTCAAAGACTGAGTTTAATATTGAGCTATTCCAGCTAATCATGGTGTTTGCTAATATGGAAGAAAATCAGATCTCTGATCCTGCTCCAAAGTTTACATGTAGTGGAATGGTGCTATCAGAAGAAACTAAAAACATATCTATAGAGTCAGCTTGGTTTTCTCCTCCATTTGCAGAGTGGTCTTTATCTCCTGACTGTACAGTCAATCCTGTACAGTATGCTCAGGCTTCAGCCTTTAGCCAAGCTGTTGCCTTTGCAGAAAAATGGTGAAAAAAGCAATATTTTGTCCACTGCAGGGTCCACATCTACTCTAGATCATCAGTGTGATCTCCATCCCTTCACAGTCTTTCAAGAGAAGCCTCCCAGATATCCTGCTCCATCCAAAGAGCTGGGAATGAGGTTCACACTACTTCTACCAGCAGTCATGACATGATCTATCACTGATAAGTGATATGCCCCTGAGGACAACTCAGGTGCAAGCAAAACTGTACTATGTAGGCTTAGAACTTTGTCCCTTTCTGTAGTGGTGTGTTTTGGGGTTTTACCAGTTTTCTATATGCATCTGTTTGTTTTATACTGTTTCACAATGGTTTTTCCCATGTACCCCATGTTTTACCCCATTATGGTTTACCCTAGTTACTGTTTTTAATCAATCATCATTTATGTGACACCTGGGTCCTGTCTGTCACTTCGAGGCCTCACTCTGATGTCTAGAAAATTCTAGTGAGGATGTCAAGTGATTGGCAAGGTCTCGTTTCCCCTTCCCCCTTTGATCCTTGATTTGTTCTATGGGTTGTCATTTAGGTTTGGGGTCACTCCCTTCCCATTCTGGATTGGTTCCAAGCTGTATTCTCCCCACTCCCCCACCCCATATTTAAGGTGATAACCCACGAGTTCAGTGGGCTTCAGCAGGCTGACTCCTGGGTGGAAGGAAGTCGTATAGATTTAATTAAACCCAGTTGAAGTTCCCCACTGGAGTTCCATCCTTTTATTTCTCGCATTGTTCACACTGCGGCTGAGACAAGGACCCACAGGATCAGAACTGTATTCCAGAATACAGCACTGAACCTTTATTGCGATGCTGGTGCCAGAGCTAGCCAGGAAGCATGGGTGAAAGCCCCAAGAGATGCACTGCACCATTGCACCCTTCTCATGTATCTCCTGGCAAAATAATGTTTAGTAGGTGGCTGTTCCTAAGGACTGCTTTAGCTCAGGAAATTCCTTTCCTTAGCCCTTGCTGCTCTTAGAGATTCTTAGAATTGTGGCTCACATGATTTCCATGAGCCTCCCCATGTATCCTGTGGGAATCTTGGATGCCTCAGCTGAGACTGTCTGGTTGGCAACAGGTGATGTAATTGTCATTAGTTAGTACATGACAAGCTTTAAGCCCCTTCATGGCTGGTTTTCTGTGACCCTGAAAAATCTCACTGGAGTCTCCAATGTCAGGGTGAGATGTCTGTCCACCTGCTTGGACTACTTGGTGAGCCCCAGCCCCAAGCTGGCTGCAGCTCTGCAAAAAAGCAAATGTAAGAGACAACTCTGACCTCCAAGAAATGCTGATCATATGTCAGACCAGACTGAACTGGACATCACACAGCCTCTGGGATGAAACCAGATGTTTCAGAGAATGTGCAGGTATGTTTAATCAACTTCTGGCTATGTGCTGCATGTCCTTGTGGGTAAACTGAGGGCTAGCAGAAAGATAACCTACAAGTGCTTGGACATTTTTGAGTGGCATTTGGAGTTCAGATTTGTTAACACTGATGGGTGTAGAGAGCTTTTAATACACATGTGGAATCCAGTCCTTAATCCTGTAAATAATAGAAAATATCTTCTAAAAATATCCAGACATCTAATTTATAGATATCTTGCTTCTATAGCAAAACTTACCTATCTTTAAAGAAACTGATCTTCACCCTTGCAGTGCTGAGCAGAAAAACGCATGAAAACCTGTAAAGCCCCCCTGAGACTGCTGGTCTCACATTTGAAAATGCTATCCTCTGTTCTTTCATCTTGACAATTCTAAAGGTAAGGCAAGGCTTCCACATCTGCATTCTGTTTCTCAAGTAAGCAAACAGTTCTTCTGAAGTGTTTTCTGAAGTGTTGCACACTCAGCAGTTCCTGCTGGCTGGCATTAATGAAATGGCTTTACCAGGAAAGTGTGTGCTGGAGAGCCACAGAGGTAAAAACATAACTCACAGAGTGGGGATGGGTGGGGGGTGGGCACTGCTCTCACTTCACATCACTGGCCTACAGCAGCACTGGGTCAAATGCTAGATGTTTCCACAACTACAGCATGGCACAAGGGTCCTGGTTTAGGAAAATAAATAGAATGGGATTGAAATTAGTGAAAGCCAGCATAATTGATAACTATGGTTACTGCTGTCAGATGGGGTTGAATTGAATGGAATTTCTCAGCTACCTACAATCACACTGCATCGACCAGTTCTGTGAGAAGTTCATGAATTAAGTGAGTGGGACAGGCAGCCTGAGACACACCAAAGGGTGGACAGCCCTCTATCAGATTAGGAGTCCTGGAGTGCTGACACTACTTAAGCAGCAAAAAATCTGCCTCTCTCATGCTCTGTTTTATCTACTGTCCCTCAAGAAGAGCTCCAAACGAGCTGTAGCGCCCAACAAAATTAGGTTGAGATCAAAGCACAGGTCTATGCAACCTGTGTGATGGACATGATATGTGGGAGAAAATTTGGATCAGAGATATAGGTATATTGAACATTTGCTGTCTGATTTAGCACTTGATCTGTCCTGAAAGAAAATTATTCCTTGGCAAACTAGAACAAGAGGGAAAAAAAAAGTGAATTTTGATGAATACAACTGGGAAGATTCCCTGCCAATTCTCTCTCCCTTCTTTATTCAATAACTCAGGTTTATGGGACAAGATGTGAGAATGTGTTTGTCTCTCTCACATGTTGGTCAAAAGAGGTCTGCCAAGCTGACTGCCAGTAACAGAATGCATGTGAATACACAAAACTGGGACAAGATTAAACAAAACTAAAAGACATATTTAACCAAGGGGTGCACAAAAATGCTGACTTAGTGATTTAAATTCAGAGCAGTAAAGCAGGAAGCAGGAATCCGGCAAAAGTTCTACTTCATCTCAGCATACATTCAGCATGCATTTAGATCTGCTGAAACTGCTGACCAAAACAACTCATGGAAACAAAACAAAAGAATCTCACACAGCTGGGAGGAAGGAAATTGTTTTACCAAGGCAGAAAAAGATAGGCCAGGCTTTAATATCTGTCATTATTACTGTCATAACTATTTCAACTAAGATCATCTTCTTTGCAATGACTTAGTTACACTGGTGAAAGCCCAGAATTCAGGATTGCCAAGTGCTGATGCTCATTTTGATGGGAATGCCAGATCATTTTACCCCTGGAACAATTTGCTATGGCTTACTCCGTATTAATTATTGCTACTTGCAGGAGTAGGCAAATCCTAAGGGATTTGTGCAAAATTATATTGTGCAAAATTATACTGTTTGAGCAGCATTGAGAACTTCAGCTACAAGGTGTTGGATTTCCTGGTCAGTAGGGGACATAGGTAGGCCACGAGACACAAATGGCTTCTCTAAATCTGCTTCTTCCTCTTCTGCCTTAACTCTTTCTTCTGTTTTCTTTCCCTAAGCACAAAGAGCTTGGTGGTTCTCCACAGGAGCAACCTCCCTTGCCAGGCTCTGCCCTGGTTGACCTGGGGCTCCATCCCCTTTTCTTACTTCTCCCAGTGGAAATTCATGATGAGGGCTGAGCGGTCAGTCAGAAAAGGGAGGTGTCCACTCTGAAGCCCTCTGCTTTGCTCCTGGGACAGGAGGAGCCAAGAGTGGAAGTCCTATGTACACCTCCTCTCTCAAGGAGAGCAAATTCCGTACACTTCTGCAAGTTGTCTCAGAAAAAAGAAATTATTCTCATTTTCCCCTTCTATCCCCAACCCAAGGGGGGCTTTTCAATGAAAAGCATGATGGCGCTTTGTACCCAGAGAGGAGGGGTGGAGTGGGGGGTGGGGAAATTGCCCATGTACCATAACAGATGGTTTAAGTGCGGTGATTACAAAATCCTGAAGTTAAAATAGTTTAATTACAAAGTCAATACTGCCTCCAACCTCTGCTAAGCCCCTAGTGTAAAAACAACAGACGGCATAGTGCAAACGATAGGACAATATTTAACCAGAACTTTGCATTAGCTACTGCAGTACAGCTCTCCATCAGGCCTTCAGCAAATGGAAGATCAACTGATTTTCCCAGCCTGTATTTGTTAACCATCTCTGCCTTAGTATCAATGGGCAGCTCTGAGAGAGCCACAAACAACTCGAAGGAAATAAACTGCAATACTATACTGCACACACAGGCTCAGCAGGGTTGTATGGAAAGTCCAGTATTTCAAGGGTACCTGGGAGAATTATTAGCACTCAGTCAAGAATGAATACAGAGGTAAAAAAGATGAGCAGGTAGAGGCATTTATACATAAAATGAAAATAAAAAATGAAAATAAAATTCAGTGAAATAAGTATTTTATACATTAGATTTTATAGAAAAAAATTAACCAGGCATGGGAAGGCACAGGGAAACAAAAAGCTGGAGATGATCTCAAATAGCCCAGACTTGATCTTTCACATGCAAGGAAAGCAGCAACTCCATAGAGCAAGTTGTAGGGAAATTCAGAAAGCTGTGCTCTTGCAGCTGAGGGCCTTGGTGCTGATCTTAGCCCAGTGTGTCCATATGCTGCATATTCTTCAACAGCAACAAGCACTCCCTCTGTTGTTCTGGGTCCCTTAAAAACACCCAGTCAAACATGGAGCTGGGAAAGTCAGAAGAAGCCTGGCTCTACTTTGTTAACCATATGCTAAAATCTAGTCCCATCTGCCTCCATCAGGTCACAGCCTGAGGTTTCCACCACTCCTGCTGCACATGAGGCACTGTGGGGCACTGTTCATCCCTCTGTCTGGGTGGGTAAATCAGGGACTGGGCAAGCTGCTGACAAGGGATACAGACCTGTGAATGTAAAAGCCAAAACAGACTAGTGGGAGATCGTCTGCAATACTTTTTCTTATCACTGACCCCTGAGCAAAATCAAAAAGTAAAGCAAGAGAGAAAATGGGCTCCAAAACCGACACTACAACACAGAGGAGATCTCGTAACTGTGATCGCCCTTTATAATTTTTTATTGCAGGGTTTGAGAGATGAAGTCTAACTTTGGGTGTTTGGGATCAAAACTGCTAAGCCAAATAAGAGTTTCTGGTGGCTGATTTGTTTCTCTGGAGTTCTTCATGAGCAACAGCATTTGGGTCAGAGAGCTGCACTGACTAAAATGAGAAGAAAGGACACACTGTTGTGTCCAAGGGAAGATGATTAAGAGGAAAGAGGAAACATTCCTAGGACTTGATCCTTCAGCTTGCTGTATATTCCAGTCCAGCTTTTAGTAAGTTAACTTTACATATATGAGTAGATTCATTGACTTTCAATTAAGACTAAGTGCAGGTTGAAGTGCTTCATTTCATTAGAGTGGAAACAATCCTCTTTAATAACAGAAAAAAGTCCCATAAACTAATGTTCTGGTGGAAATCACAGCATGAATAGCACAGCAGTGACAGCACAAAAACAACTTGAATTATTTTTATATGTGAATAGAAAATACTTGTATTTTTTCCTAGAATATGATAACAAATGGTTGTGTTATTAACTATAATAGGAAATAGCACTTGGAAATATATTGTAGAGAACTTGAGAATGTCTAGTAATTTCTTTAATTCTCGGGCTTGCCACCTTTTTTTACCCTAAGCTGGTACTTGTAATGAAGAAATCAATCCAAATAAATAAGGCATGGTTGCAGCCTTATTTTAAAGATTTAAAAAAAATCTTAGCTTGGGGCAGAACCTATGAGTTTGTATCTGATCTCAGCCTCTCCCCAGAATGCATGTTGGATACAGTTGCCATGACTGCTCTCAGAATAATTCCATGTTTAAGCCAGTAGTGCTTTAGTGACTGCTCTCACCCAGAACCACAGGGACTGATGCTCAGTGCCCAGTTTTGGGAGCAGGACTCTTCTCTGTCAGGAGATAAAGTACACCTTGGGCACCCTTTCCTGAACAGATTACTTAAGGGAAAAGCTGTGAAATTAAAGCATGTCCTCTGTCTTCTCCTGAACCCCAACAGGAGCTAAGGATGGAGGAGCTGATTCCTACAGGTGTACATTATGTAGACTCCATAGATAAAAATACATAGGACTCGGGGATACCAAAAGTCCATCTGGGGTTTGGTACCTAAGAGCTCTTCATCTCTCCTGCACTGGCATTTTACAACTGACACTGTTTCTTTGTCCCAGTATCACACCAAATATCCACTTTTTGGAAAGAGCCTTGTATCCTGAGGAGGGCACAAGAAAACAGGCAATTTTGAATGATTTCAGATTAGTTATGGCTAATCAGACATGCTGTGAATACAGCAGTTCAGCTGGGAATTTTGGCTGTCGTCATTGCTAGACTAGCACAGCCCCAGGAAATGCATTTCAACATCACAGTTATGATGTGTTTCAAGAAACACAACTCTTTGGGAGAAAGTATGTCTGGTGATGGATTATAACAGGGCTACTAAACCAGGCTGTCCAATGATAGCTGTTTCACACAATGCACATTCAGGATATGCCACATTAAATGTTGGTTTCAGTAGGAATTTCATGAGTAAGTCAGGTAGAATTCAGTCCTAATGACCAGAGTCTTGACTTCACACACTCACAGGAGACTACTCCTGCAGATTTCCATCTTTGTGGGATCTCTGCGCTCTGAAGACAGCTGATTTCACTCCAAATTCGTTGGCAAGTCTCTGGATACAAGGTGCTGGCACAAGGGCTCTCAGTGCTGTCATCGCTGTTATCGAGGCTCTCAAAGCGCTTGGCGACGCTGCCGGGGATTGCGGCCCCGTCGGTCCGGCAGCACCTGGGGCACAGGGACCAGGAGGAGGAGGAGAAAGACAAATTGTCACCACCTAAAGCTCACCCTCTGAAAGTCTGGAGGTGAAATGGCAGTGCCTGAAGCCTGAAATCTATCTGTGCAGTACAAAGAGGAAGATACACTATAAAAAACTAAGCAGGAGGAATCCTGTTGTTGTAGGCTGACCTTTTTTCCTCCCAACAAACATTTACCCAGGGTTGTCTCATGACTGGTCGACTTTTGTAATCCATTAGAAGGTGATGCTGTTCCATGACATGATCAAACACCAAACACAGCAGAAAGGCCATAACTATATCTAAAAAGCCTTTGCTTTGTCAAAGCCTTTCACTAATGCTAGCAACAAAATTATTGAGGTCTGTAATGAGCTGATCTCTTGTCAAATAAGCCTTCTTATGATAGTGTTAAGCTTTATATCTGCTTTCAAATTAAACACTTTGGATTTATTAATGCTTCCTTTCCTCTCCAAATTTCTTTGTTGAGAAGAGGTGCCAGAGGAAATGTACTGGTAACAGTAGGATGTGAAGTATAGTTTAAAATACATTAAACATATGTTGATGGGGCCATTAGCAGAGTTTATAGATACCACCACCTGTCTCTTATTCCACTTGCCATTACTTTAGTGACAGAAATCATACTATAAGAGAGGCGGTGTGCTACCATTAAATCTTTACTCCTGTGTCAGAAGGAACATAGCAGCAAAATCATGCTTTATTGCTAAAAAGCATTTTCAATAACAGTTCACTTATTGAGCCATATACTTTTATTTATAAATAGACCTGAATAAATAAGAAGAGCAGGGGCTAAAGAACAAGTACCACTCTGAGTTTGGATGCAAAAGAGTCTCTGAATATCTGAGAGGGAAACCCTTTGCCATTACAAATGTTCGGCGGGGCACCTAATGCTCTACTTGTTCCTGCTGAGCCAGCAAGTGTGACCCTTAGAGCATCACTGCTAAGGGCACTCTTGGACCCACCACGTCGGGTTTATCGCCTTCGAGTAAAAAAAAAAAAGAAATTATTAAAACAAACAAAAAAAACCCACTTAAAAATTAAAAAACTAAGTAAGGAAATAAAAATACGATAAAGTAAAATGAATACAAAGTAAGGGAAGGTAAATGAGCACAGGCGACACCGCCTCGGCCCTGGGGTGCCCCCTAGCGGGCGCGGCGCGGCGCTGCCGGCCCTCGCAGAGCGCGGAGCGGGAGCGGGCCGGGAGCGGAGCGGAGGGATGTGCGGAGCGCTGCCGGAGAGGATGTGTGTAGCGCTGCCGAGCCGACCTGAGGGCAGCGAGGGGGCGGAGAGGAGCGCGGGGCGAGTGTGGTGTGTGCGCGGGGCGAGTGTGCTGTGCGCACGGTGCGGAGCGCGGTCCTGAGCGCGGGGCAGGCGCGCTGCCTGCTTGGTGCGGACGCGGTGCAGAGGAGTGCGGGGTGCGGTGCAGGACGCGGTGTGCAGTGAGAGAAGGGCGCGGTGCAGGACGCGGTGTGCAGTGAGAGAAGGGCGCGGTGCAGGACGCGGTGTGCAGTGAGAGAAGGGCGCGGTGCAGGACGCAGTGTGCAGTGAGAAACGGGAGCGGTGCGGGCGCGGTGCGGGCGCGGTGAGGGGCGTGCGCACGGGGCAGGCACTGTGCGGTGCGGAGCGGGCGCGGTGCGGGAGGAGTGCGGAGCGCACAAGGCTGTCATTCTCGAGGAGGTTCGGAGTGCGGCTCACGGCCGGCAGCACTGTTTCTAAATCCGTGGTGAGAACTGTGCCCCGCTTGCTGGGGAGCGTCAATTGCCCCCGGGTGCCGTCGTCTGTCCTCTTCCCGAGGGGACCACCCAGTGTTTGTGCGGCAGCGGAAACTCCAAAAGTGCCCTTGGTCTCATGCTTAAAAGGGACGCAGCAAGGCTGTCACCCCACAGGAAGAAAAGCGGGGCACGAGTGGCAGGAAGGAAGGAGGCTGTTGCAGTCTCATGCAGGGACAAGAGAACGATGCCAGGTCTCAGTACTGAAGTGGGGAGAAAAGAAGAGACCAGGCCAAGACCTGTAGATTTTGAAGTTGTATCATGGATGTGGGCAAATAGTGGGTGCATCAGAAAAGGTGGAATTGGACATTAAAAACCAAAAAAACCAAAAAACAACAATAACAAAAAAGCTTTCCTAAAAATCGAGGTTGAATTTCACAAAAACTAACATTCAGGAAATGTTACTCATCTTCAGCTACTCAAAGAATCAACCTTTGCCCAGCCTCTCCTCTGCCTGCTCAAGAGCAGCTCCCGGCACTCTAGTCCTCCTGTGAAGCCAGCCTCAGTGCCAGTGCCCATGGGTGTGCTCTGCACAAGCACTCACGGCAAACAGAGCAGGTGTGAGGAAAGGGATAGGAGTCCTTGCAGAGCACAAGTCCTACACAGAGCGGCTGAGGGAGCTGGGGTTATTTACCCGGGAGAAAAGAAGACATGGAGTGACCTTACGTCTCTTTACAACTACCTGAAATGAAGTTATAGGGAGGTAGGTGTTGGTCTCCTCTCCCAAGTAACAAGCAATAGAACGAGTTTAGTGGCTTAGTGGTGGACCCGGTGGTGCTGTGTTCAGAGTTGGACTCAATGATCTTAGAAGTTTTTTCCAACCTAAATGATTCTCTAGTTCTACTGTCCTTTCTGGAAAGAGAAAGGAAAATGTTGCTAGCCTTTGTCCCAGTAGGCTTTCATTAGGGGAAGCCTCACGTTTGATCGAGAGATGGCAGCACAGTTCTGGAAACCTCGAAATCTCCCCCACCGACCGCCCGTGCTAGCAAAACGTCAAGACTCTCAGGGAAGCAAAGCACCCTTCTGCTCACTGGAAGAAGAATTTAAAAGGGAAACCCATGCATGTGCCCAGTAAGTATTTGAACTGAACTGCTAAGAACCCAGTTAAAGATCTAAACTGAAATTGATGCTGTGCATCAGAGTCCTTAAACATGATGAGGCACACATCTCACTGCAAAGTGTTGGAAACTTTCACAAGAGGAAAAGAAAACATCTCTGAAGATGAAGTGGCAAAGATACCACTGGAGACTTCATTGTTTCAGTTCTTTTAAGAGTTTATATGGACGTGTCCATTTGTCACCAACACCAACAGAGATATAAAACTCTGAAATGTCTCTGTCCTGTTTTCCAGCATAAGCTTAAATGGTTAAAAAAAGATGATTTAAAAATTTGTTAGCATGATAAGTAGGGCTTTATGTCAGACCCACAAAGAATCTGCTGCTTGCTGAAAACCCAGCACCAAACCTGTAGAAAACATGAAGTACCTTTAACGTCAAACAAACCTGAACAAAACTAAAATCACTGCAAGTGAACTGCTTCTGACTTATTCCTAGATAAGCTTTCATTCAGAAGGTGCAGGCACAGGTATTAATATCAAACCACGTATTCTGCTCCTCTCTTGCCCCAGACTCTAGACTTGCTCAATCTGTGATTGAGGAATTCCCACAGACCTGCTGGTGTTGCCAGGAAAAAAATTTGTAATTCATTAGGTGATGCTGAAAGTCTTTGCTGGAAGTGCCATCATGTTGACTGTGTCAGCATTTTCTAGAGCTGCTCTACCTGAGGCCTTAGGAGGGGAGATGCTATTGAAAAAGCTGTTTGGAGTTAGTTTGGCACAATCTCTTTCACCCTTGCCAGATTCAAGACCTTCTGGTATTTACTGAATATACAAATTAGTGCATGTAACTCCTCTTTCTGCACTCCAGCATAGTCATGGATCCATATAATTTTTGACACTTTATTTAGTATTGGAAACATTCAAGGAACGTAACAAATGGAAATCTAAGGTTTAGCCAGATTGTATCAACTGTTGGTATTGGAACATCAGTGAAGCTCAAACAAGTTTCACTTGGCAGGACAATTGCACAAAAGCATTTGATGTTGAATCATGAGCTATTTTCAAGGTTCATGCACACAAAAGGGTTGTAATATAAGCAAATTAAAGCCCAAGTATTAATGAAAAATGTTCTCCTTTCCTTCCCACTTGCCAACTATTTAACCTGGTCAGGAGATAAATTCACGTGGGATTAATTCTGTGAAGCCAACTCTGGTTTCCTCCTGGGTTTCCTTGAAATAAGGCATCCTTTGCTTCCTATCCTGCACAGTTTGATAATGCAGCTGCACATTGTTGAAAATTTGCCACAATTCATGGCGGGATGGCTGCGCTTCAGCAATGAGAGAAGTTATTTGGAATACATATGTCTATGTTTGCATGCTTGTGAAGCTTACATGTCTGGCTTGTTAAGCTCCAGGAAGCTCCCTGATGGACAACACCATGATATACAGTGGATGGCAATCAAGCCATGAACCCAAGTAAAAAGAGGCTGATTGTCAGCTCTGTGAACTCCAAAGGAACTCTGGGATACCTTTGTAATTCAAAAGGCTAAAATGTCCTGTAAAATGAAAAGCCATGTAGAAGATGAAGCAGAAGAGGTGAAAAACCATCTTCACAGCCAGTGTCCCCTGAGTGCTGTGTGGTGTGGGGACCAAGCCTTAGAGCCTGGTGGCCTCAGGGTGTGCCTGTCTTTGCACAGAGCACCAGCAAGAGATGTGGCAGCTCCTGCCACCACTCTTGTTCCCTGTCCCTAGCTGTGCCCTGGCCAGGCTGAGCACTGGTGGGCACAGGGGCAGCATGCCCAACTGCTGTTACAGGCATTCTTCTGAGGTTTTAGACTCACTAATCTCCTCTTTTCTCCTGCCATGATAAGGGGAGAGTGTTTGGCCTGGCAGTATAAACAACTTCTGTTTTGGAGTAAGATTAGAAATGGGAGGGAAAAGTGAAGATTTTGACTGTAATCTCAGTGCTCCAGTCTTTCTTGGGAATGAAAGCACATCCCTGCACAAGTATAACACAGGAAAGCAGAGGGTTCAACAGGGCCTGAACGACATTGCTGTACATAAAGATGTAATGACTGGGACAGGGAAGAGCTGGAACTCATTCAGATCCACAGTGAATTAACTAAACCTGTGCAAACCAAACTCACAGCTTATGTAGGTTACAGCCCAGGAACATGATCAGCACATTTGCTCAGCAGCCATCTAATTGCAAATTGAAAAAAAAGTCTCCTTACAATGTGCAGTGGCTGGCACTGGCACAGAAATTGTTTGTCTGGGCTCATTTCATTTGGCCCTGAAATAAATGTGTCTGCCTCCCTGGTGCACCCATTCTGTGAGCACTCTTGATACCCTTATGCACCAAGGCTATGAGAATATCATGCAGCAGTAGCTTGCTCTTTCTCCATCTTTTTAGTTAAACACAGATGGGTCCAGGGTCCATTGCATTTGGGGTCCAGGAGCATTTTTAAACTGATATCATGAAGGTCTGCTGCAAGAGGCTAGATGAAGGTGGGCACAAAAGGTCTGAAAATGCCCCTGACCATAAATGCTCCCCAAAATGCTGGATTTGTCCCCAGTGCAGTGGAGGGGCTGTGTAGCACCGCTAGCCATTGGCACGGAAGCTGGGAATGGAAAACAATTTTGACATTGGCAGCCTGGAGTCCTGCCCTTCTCAAACACATTTGATGTTCATACATGGTCTTTTGGCTGCTGCTGCTGGGGACCATCTGTTGGGATGGCTTCATGCCTGATCAAATGGTGGTATGCCAGTTTCACTGGGACATGAAATACATGCCAAACAAAACGCGTCTGGTTTTACTTCTGTTACTCTGAATTCAAAGCACATGCTAATACTAATCCCCATTTTAACACCATTGTGGTGCCAGTTAAACCTTCATTTTTTCCCAGTGTCTGCCAGGTTTCTACCACGTACTTAGGAACTTAACAAAATCCAGAAATTGCCACTGCTGGTTTCACATGAACAAGGGTTCTGTTTGCAGGAATTTGGTGAGAGGTGTTAGCCCTAACAGCAGAAGTGAATGCATGAGTTTCCTATACATATAATACAGGATTCTTTAACGAGTTGAGCTAGGACATTTCTTTTAAAATTACCTCTGAAACCCCATCCAACTGTCATAAAATTTTCTGCCCAATAGAAATGTGACTTATCAATTTAAAAGTGTTCCTGCAAACAGAGCATAGCTAAAAAAGAAAAAAAGTCTCTGACAATTGTGTGAAGGCTTTGAGCAGTATGTGAGTACTGAGATGCTGTAAGCACATTTTCTTTTCAAAGTGCTCTGAGTTCACCATAGCTCCAACCCTGATACACAGTAAAATCTTCCGTGCTGCGGCTGGCTTTGCTGTCTGGGTTTATGTGACTAACTCCCTGTGAATGTTCCACATTCAGAGAAGTGTGTTCCTGACCTCAGCCAAGATGAATATTATTGCCAAAGCTGCCATCATTGCAGCTACTGTGGGTTTTCAGATTCTTCCGGTGTTTGTGGGGAAAATCCATCTGCTACAGATGTTCCCTTTGGATGGTGGCTTTTCTCCTCTGGTCCCATAATGGGTGAGGAAAACCTAAGGGAATATCTCCTGATGGGATTCCCTTTGCTCCTCATCCTCCTTCTGCAGTCCAGTGCTAAGAGACTGGAGATCTTGGGCACATTTTTCCCCATCCTTTCCCTCCATCTGCCCCTGCAGGGGGAGATGATAAAGACTCAGTGCTTGCTTCCTCAGACCAGATCCCACTCTGTGCAGGATTCAGATGTGCCGATTGAGGTTCCCAGTTTTAGGAAGTGCTGGGACTTAGTCAAGGGTTTATTTCTTCTGTTCCTAGATTCATTATGATTTATGATTTAAAGCACTTAATTTTTTAAACAAAGTAACAAAATTCATTTAATTAATGAATTAATTCCAGTTTATAAAATTTGAGTTATTATAATTTGATAACTTTAATTAACTTATTAACCACCTTCCTTACATTGTCTTCTTGTGTATACCTGAATAAAAGTTACTATAGAAATGTGAAAAAAATTGCCATAAACAGTTAAGGAAAGTTGGAGAATGTGCAAGTTTGTGAATGTTATTTAGCATTGTACCACCTGAAAGAAAAAGAAAAGTATTATTTGAAACTCTCATGTAATATGGCAGGGCCAGGAACATAGGCCAATGAGTGGCATGCGGACCGGCCATAAAATTAAAAATAAACTTAAGTGTAAATGTGCAGCTAAATGCAGACTGTGAGGATAGGATGTGAACTTCAGCTATTTCCTGGAGCTAGTGTGGTTCCAAAGTTTAACAGCTTTAGCCTTTGGAGACCTGGAGGCGTGCATACTTGTGTTCAGTTTCTACTCCTTTCATCTCCCCCCACTCGGAGCCCTATCACCTCCCAGCTGCCCTGCTTGCTCCATCTCTCCCTGCAGAAGGACACTCCTCTTGTCCTCTAACGAACATCCCACGTGGCTCTTGGCACTGAGCATCCCTGTGCAACAGCAGGGCCTCCTTTCCATCCCTGTGTCCTTCAGCCCGCTTAGACCCCGATTTCCATTTGCCCTCAAGGCCTGCTGGATTGCAAAGGATTCACTGCTACCTGTGAGGACAATCCAGGGATAGCAGCAGGTATTCGTGCCTGATAATTAAGCTTTTTATTCTGTGTAGCTGTGATGTTTGGGCACTCCTCTTTCACATAGAAATTGTTATCAAAGTGGTGCTTTTCCTAAGAAAATGTTTCTCTGTGTCAAAACTTTGGTGCTATGGAGTTGTAGTTTATTGAAAATATATTGGCCATAGAAAAAGGCTCAATTCTGGGAAGAAACAAGCTCCCAGGGCTGAGACCTCAGTGAGCACATTTCTTTTTTTTTTTTCTTTTTTCCATGAAAAAAGAGGCAAAACAAATCTTAATATGCTCTTGGCTCACTATTTTCCATGACCATAGAGCCTTAAGGTCTTGTTAAGGATTGGGATGATATAGGAAAAAAAATTACGTCTGCTTTAGGTGCTACACAGTCCACCTTTACACTAACTTTTTAAACACACTATCCTCCAACATTTTATTCCAAATGTGGTGAATAACATAGTGTTGCATATCAAAAAACCCCAGGATGAATAGACATATGCAGTATTTGTTAACGTTTCTAAGAATTTTGCTTGTATGAAGGATTTTCAAGTTCCCCAAAAATAATTGCCTCTTTGTGCTGTAAGTCAGAAAAGACAGAGAAATCAGAGGCTCACACAAGGAACCTAAGAGAGGGAAATACCAGATTTTGGGCTCTCCTTTCCTTTTTATCTGGCAATGGAGGCTTAATTACAGGTTGGTTTTTCTGTGTAATGCCTTAATGTTTGTGGATCTTTATCGTGCAGCTACTGCTACCATTGACCCCTTCAGGCTTCCCCACTGTTTTCAGCTTAAAAAACTATCAATCCTGCAAATGATCTATCTAACTGACGCCCCTGAAGGGAAAATCCCACCAGTGTTTAAAACCATGTGGTAATAAGTGAAGCAGTTCTCAAAACAAAGGTGCAAGAAGTAATCCTATATTTGGACTGCTAGTTGGAGTTTCATCACCTGAAGTAACTCTTCATCTGTACATTCAATCCTCACAATGTTTCAACAACTGGGGCTAGCTATCACTTCCAGAAGGACATTATCATCTCTGAAGGAAATGGGACATCTAGGGGAACTTCACCAGCAATTTAGGGAGAGTTTTCCACCTGGAACTGAAGGGTGGGAGGAGGGAAACTAGAGACAGTTTTTTTGAACTATATATTCAGTGTGCAAAATCTTGAAGAAAAAAGTATTTTGTAGATTAATTGTTTGAGGAAGTGTTTTGTAAGTGAATTGTTCCTCTGAGGTGACCTTTTCTTCTACAGTGCCTTCATGAAATGTTGGTGAAAATAGTAGCTTTCCTGATCATGTTAATAACACCAGTTTGTACCCTGCAAACCATTTCATGGGTCACCAGCTAAGATGGAGTTCATTAAAAGATAATTTAAGTTCTGCAGTCTAAGCAATACTGGGGGAAATCCAAGGTAAGCAAATTACTTCATGTTATCAATTAAAACAAAATTGCCTGAACAATCTTAACTCTGCTTTATTGTGCATAAACATTGTGGCACAGCCTTGAAGTACATCCCCATGTGCTGCTTCAACCCCACACCAGCTGATTCTGATGGGATGATGAGGGGACATTTAAAATACTCAGTTTTGTACATTGCCTTCAATGCATGACCTTTTCCTAGTACACTGCGAACTACAGTTTTCTAGCACAGGATTAATCTCGTTAACTTTAAAAGTCATAAGCCCTAATTATGTAGCCTCTGTAGGCATTCTGTACTCCTTTCTCCAGAGGGTGATTCATCTGACCTATTTTAGACAACCACTCAGGGTGAGATGTGTCTCTTGATTTAGACAGTTTTGTTTCATGTGAAATGGTTGAACTCAGCTTCAGATCAAACACTAACATAATTAAGATGATCAATTTTATTTTCAATTTTTTCTGAATTCCTTTCTAAAGAAACAAAGTCTCCTGAAAACTAGTGAGAGTTTAAGACACCCTATAAAGTTATTAGGTTAATTAAAATGGTAAGTGAATGTAAAGAAGATGTCAGGCTTTAAAAAAAGAGAGCTGATGAAATGGTGCAGTGAGGTCTTGTGAACACTTGTTCTTGCTGTGATTTTTCAAACCTGGATCACCTGCCATAGCTTTCTTCTTCAGTAAAAAATGCTCAGTTTTTTCAGCCAATGGATTGTCCCCAAGGTTTAGCCCAGACTGCAGCAGACTGACTGCCCATTTTAGGATACCCTTCTCAGACTGTGCATGACTCAGCTGCCCATGTGTCAATATTGAGTGTGGATCCTACCCTTTCAGGAAGCTTGGAAATTCACAGTTGCAAAGACATTCTTTTACTGTCAGTTTTATTGTTTGCATATATAACACATATATGGTCTATTCTTCATATATCTGTGTTATAGTACATGTTGGGTTTGTATTATAGAGCTATCAACATTGCCTGTTAGCACTGGCATTAAAATGTTTGTGCAATGTTTTACCATTTCACTCATTTGTCTTTTACACACAGAAGTAAATAGCATCACGTTATTTCACATATTCATCCTTCACCTAATCTATTTATCAAGGAATACGAGCTAAAAAACTGTGGAGAAGTACCAGGTGATTCAGCAGAGAAAGTGGATTCTGATCTATATGTTGGCTGGTGTATCATAAGCCCTTGTCTCCAGCACATGCCTCCCAACCTGAGCAGGGCTGTGGGTGCTGAAGTGGTGTAAGCAAACTCCACCATCAGACATTACAGGCATTTCTTTCATTGGTGGGAAATATCTGGAAATCTCCCTGCATTTTTGGCACTGTAAATCTTATGCTTAGCCATAACTTAGAGATAAATTACGATACATTCAGCTGCCATTAATTTTGAATTAGCAGTATCATTTATATTTCTCTTTTTTCTTTTTTTTTTTTTTTTCATATAAATGTCATTAAAGCTACAGATTCCAAAAGTTAGGATATATATTAGCAGAGTGTGCTCACTAATCCCAGGAAGATCATGCCTCCTGTTCCATGGGATTTAGGCTGGTATCCTATTCAAACAGATGTGTGATGTGAAATGCTAAACGGTGCTGCTTGTGACTACTTTTTGAGGAAGGCCAGTGCTGGTACCTCATTTTTCTTGCCCTCACACACTCTCCATTGCACTGAAAACTGCAAAGAAATTGCACTGGAAACAAAACAAGTGAAAAACACCATGGTGTTTTCTTCCACGGTTAAATGCCAGTGGCTGGCAAAATAAAAGCCTGGACTGAGAACTGAAGGCTTTTTCCGTTCTCACTCCTTGCCATACCAAAGGTGTCTCATGACCAGCAGCGTGCACGGGTGGATTCAGGTGTAGCTTGGCTCTTTGTGTCCTTGACCCTGAGCTCTTACTGCAGCCTGTGACACCAGGCTAGAGCAGAGCCCAGGGACAGGATGCTGACACTGCTTTCTGGTGGTCACTGTCAAAAACCATTTAATTTATATCCTTTGCCATATGTGTGCAGCAAGTTCCCTTGGCCCCCTCAAGACTCTGGCAGAGAGAGCCAAGTCATGTCCCTTGGCCTGGCTCATCTTTGGCAATTGTTCAAGCTTTCATCTTGCCTTGGAGTAGATGACATTCACTTACAGCAATCCTTCGTAAATGTTCACCCTTCAGAAGGTAGTGAGCAGTGTCTGTTAACTTATATGGGTCCAGTTTGAAGCTGCTGGGTTCGAGGCCTGAGTACTTTCCATCCTGATAGGAAGTGTCATGGGATAAATGGGGAGGTCTACAGGTTTTGCAGAGCATCGAATTGAATGGATAGCTTTTTCCCCTTATAAGAGTTTTCTAAATTATTTCTTTGTTTTCCTAAAAATGAAAGAGACAACCTTATACCTTAGAAGAGAATTGATAATGTTATTTTGTGCTGGGAAAAAATCCTCCTCCAAGGTGTAAACAATCAGATGTTGAGAATAATTCATCTCAGAGACCAAGCCAGCCAGATAAAAGATAGCAGACATATCCCTGTTAATGCCAAGCTGAGACTGAGGCAACAGATGCTACCTCTCAACAGAGCTTATTAGACCATGCCCAGCAGCATGTTGACATAGTTAGATGGTATCCCAACTTCTTCTGGCCTGCAACAGCTTAGCTCATTTCAAAGGCAGCGGAGCAGGCAACCACACAAGACCTGGCAGACACACCTACACTCCAAGACTCTGGGTTTGTGGAAGACTTTTAGAAGCATCAGGGTGAACTGAAAGCTCTGCTGTCCTTTGCACTTTGGAAAAGTCTCCGCCTTAACTGGCGCACCAATTCCCTAGGCTGTGGCTCTCTGCATAGCAGACCATTGATTTGTACTGTAGATGGGCTGTTGCTATTGCAAATGTGCACTGACTGTGGACCAAGCACGTGGACTGGACATTAGGAGATCTCTTACACAGAGAGGCAGTCATACCATTCAGATATCAGAAGTCAATTGAGCGAAAACTGCAGTTTTAACCACTTTGTCCCTTCCTGCTTCCTCATCGGTGTCCCAGACCTGTGTGCCACTTTATGTTGGTGCTTACACCTATATTGCTTTTCCTATGAGACATGCCTTGTGGGTACCTGCTGTGACTTTCAATGTACCAATAATAAATTACTGTTTAACTTTTTAATCTCAAATATTTTTTAACATTTATTATTGTAGCCAGGTCTCATCTTGCAGCAGTTGGTACCCAAAGTTCTGTCATGCATCAAACTGTTCAATAATATTATGACACACAAAATCTAAAACTAAAATAAGGATGTTATGAATATTTTACCTGATAATGATTGCTAATTTAAACTAATGTCTTCAGCATTTTATGGAAGGCCGTTGGATATGGTTTAAAATGTGGCATTATTTAAATGGCCACAGAAGGGCATTTAAATAATACAGAGAAGATAATCCCAGTACCCTTTTGGAGGTTTAACCCTATTAAACCATTTATACATAAAAAAGTATTGATTTTATGACTTCAGGAAAAAAATTTCTGAGCACATATCAGTGTTGCTTTGTTTAAAATGACAGCCAGCAAGTCAAAAATACAAGTTCCAAGTGACTAGTTTGATGGGAAACTAACTTTGAGATCCAAGTGGTAACAGTGTAATGGTGACTGCCATTGCAACTGCCTCAGGTGGCACTGCCTATAAGCAGGGCTGGACAAGACGAAAACAAAGTGTCTTAAAATTATTTGTCTTCTTCCAGCCATTTCTGTTCTTGACTAGTGACTGGTTCTGTTTGAAATAAACCTTTAGCAGAGTCTGTTTGTGAAGACTGTTCCAGAGACTAACAGATGCACTTTTCCAAACAGATTATTTTTTCCAGTCTAGTGTTTCCCCTGTATTAATTTATTTTGTTGTTACTTCAAGGTTCTAGTAACCTGCCAGAGAAAATAACATCAGAAGTTCTGCAAGATGGAGAATGGAGAACTAGCTAAAAAGACACAGAGAGAGCTACTGCTTGTAGCAGAACTAGGTAAAGGAAAGATTCTTCGGTGAAAACAGCAGTCAAGTGTGCCCTACTTGTCATTCTGTCACCTTTTCTCTGTGAGTCACAAGTTGTTTTCTTTCTAGAGCTTCACTTTGTTTACCTCAGCAGTGAGAATAAGCAGAAGGCCTAGGATAGTTTGACTCACAGAGCAATGAGATAGCTTCATACAAGGGTTTCCCTGTGTCAGTGGACATCAAGGAAACCAACACCCATCTGCAGTTAGCTACCAAGCCAAGTTTTTGGACAAAAATCAACACTCTGCCCTACAAGCGCCTGTCTCTACAGGGATAAGTAGCCAATAATTGGCCCTCATTGTGACTTGTTTTCCTGAACACAAGTGCCAGAAATCAGTTTATTATTATCTCCAACTCAGTCTTTCAAAGTTTATATCTTCCCTAGGCACATGTGATTTCAAAATATTTTGCTAATTTTTGAGTCATTGAACTTTTACAAGACTAATACAATAGTACGAGGAAAGGCATGAAAAGCATTGGTTTATATACTGCCATAGCACAAACCACCTGGATGAACTTGATGCAGAACAAGATGTTCTTACTCCTACAGGTCATTTAAAGGCACATCTTTACAGGCCCAGTCTTTGATACACGTTTTGTTTGATATGCCTCTATGACACATATGATGACTTTCAAAATGAGCAGTCAGGGTGAAAACGTAGCTGTTGAGATAGTGAATGTAGCATTCATTCCTCAAAGTTGTGAAAACATAGTGTCTAAATGCAGATGAAATGACAGTGACCTGAAATAAGAGGAAGCTGGCCTCGGTTGTAAACCTGGCAGGGGTTGAGGGTGATGGAAGCTTATGAGCTGTATCCAAAGCCATGAAATATAGCCCTGCCCCTGAATAAACTGGAAGACATATTTCAGTCTACATCAAGTCAGACTTCAAGCATCAGTGGCCTTCGGAAGCTCCATTCAGACCTTGTTCAGATCCAAATACAGAAGCTTTGGAGTGATCTTTTTACTCTACTGTTAACTTTCACTGGCATCTATGTCTTCCCATCTGCTCAGCTGTGGGCTTTCCCCACCACAATCACTAGCGTTCATATTTCCCTTGTGGAAAATGGAAATGAGAGAGTAAACTCTTGCACTAACTTTAGCCCTCTCTTGGTAGTCTGGAAGAGAGTGCTTGAAAATCCAAACTCTGGCAATTCTTTTTTCTTTGCCTTAGAATATGCACGGTTTTGTGAAATCTGTTATGCAAAATGGCTAACAAAAGTTGAAAGATAATCACAAGGAAAACCAAAGAAACGCGTGAAGTAAACCCAGTCATATAAGAAAGCATTTACTTGAACCTGGGAATCTGATTTATTCCATCAGAGAAGCAAAAAGAAAATGAGTGCTCTGTATGGAAGAATTGTATGGCCTGATGCTTTACAGGGCATGAGCATTTCAGAGATTCACAGATGTCTGCATCCAGCTCAGACCCAATGGCAGCAGTAATGGGGATTAGTCTCCCTTTGCCCAGTGCCTTTTGCCCTTTGCTACCAGTTTCCTTATTGGAGAATGACTTTCTGGAAGGATCACCAAGGGAGACAGTCTGCAATACAGGTCTGCTCCTTTTCAGAAGCAATATGATTTCCATATTAAAAGCTGTGTCTAAGGAAGCCTGATGGAAAAAAGACAAATACAGTCTGGCAGACTGAGTCAGAAGATCTCCACTAAAATAACAATTCCTCTAATTGAACCAATAATTGGACTTGTGGCTGCCTTCAGACGTGTCACGTACCTCACAAATACATGGATCCATGACATGCCGAGGCCAGTCCAGATGCCGGCTCTCCCCTAGAAGGACACTTCATCCATCGACTGCTTTGCTCTTCCTCACTGCCAGCTTTCAGCAAGAGCAGCCAGCAGAGGTGGCTCAGCCTGGTCACGCAGCAGCTGGGTACCAGGAACCTTAGGGAGGGCACATAACCTGGACAAGAGAGGAGGAGAGCTGGACTCTTTCTTCATCAGTGGCTTAATTGGTAGGGAAACTGCACCCCAGAAATACCTGTTATAAACTGATATGGGGACCTGATGAGTCTGTACATGGAAATAAAAGACTCTTAATGGGGCTGAGTTGTTGCTCACAGCAGTGGTGTTTGTGCCAAGGTCTTCTAAAATTGCAAGTGATCATTGTTTTTGATCTGAATTAGAGGATTACTGGTGGTAAGTATCTTAGTCAAAAATCTTTTTTACTTTGGTGGGTTTGCCCTGGATCCCAGTCATTTGAGGATAGTCCATAGGGATTTCAGAGTACAAGTTCAGTTTCATCATGCCCTGATTGTTCCCCGTAGAGGAACAGTGGCACTAGCAAATTGAAGAAGTTTCATAGTCCTTCTCACTTCACTGCTTAAGTCCCATGGGTGTTTGTGCTGATAGACAACTGGGCAGTAAATGGGTTATGTAACACCACAGAACAAAAAAAGCCCCAAAAAACAAAAAACAGATGGACATTGTCATCCTGCTATGTAAGGAGTTTTTCTAATCTTGTCTCTTGGCTCCTATAGCCCTGTTTGGATAGGGGGACAGGGATTTCTTCACTGGCAGTTCCAAAGATTTCTTCCATTGTCATCGGTAGGAAGTCACACAGCCCTGCAAGATCCTGCTGCCAAAACTGAAAGGTTTGTTGTCTCCCTCTGTTTACAGGCAGGAGGATAAACTTGGACAGAAGGATAAATTTGCTGTTCCCAGCAAAATTAACACAGGACCATGGTAGAACTGCTTTCCTCCAGCAGCTGTATGCTTTTGGCTGGTGCTTGCTGGTGGCACAGCTGGAGGTGGGAGCTGCGTGCACACCCGAGAGGTCAGGCTGAGACACCAATTGACTGACTGTACCTTCTGGAAAGCATTTTCCACAAGACTGCTGTATTCCCACGTTTGCTTTTGAAAGACCTTGTGCACAGTCACATTTTAAGCTTAACCACAGTCACTATATTTTTATGAGAGATTTACAGAGTACACTTGAAATTCTAGGCTGCCCATTTAAAAAAAAAAAATGCCAAAAAAAGGTAAAAATTTTGGTAATCTGTGAGCAGGTTTGGAATTACATGCAATTTCTGTCTGATTGTGTTTTGATGTAGAGCCCACAGGTTGAGCTTTCAGCCTTCTACTTGCAATCTTTCCTAACAGTCATCTGAAAATTATAAAAGCATTGAACCCAGCCACCTTTGAACCACAATGCTACTGTGGTGATTCAGGTTTTCCTTTGAAAATGCTGAAAGAAGACCATGCTCCAGCAGGAGAAAGATGAGACTCAGTATTTTTCCTGTAGGTCTTCACAGGACTCACATATTTGTTTCTGTATTGGTAGTGATTCATATCACAAATGCCTTTGTCCATTTCTCTCTTTCTGCTACAATAGCCGAAGTAATTAACTAAGTGAAGAGGCTGTGAATTAAACACTGATACTAATCTTGGCATAAAAGCTCCCTTAAGAAACACTGAGTTGAAACATATTTTACAGTGACACCACTGCCTTCATTCAGCTCACTTCTCAGACAATTAAGTGCTCCAAATGTTTGTGTGTCATCCAGGCAACATCAGTAGCACGAACGACCCCTGCTATAGATACAGACCTGCAAAGAATGCCTGGAAGTACAATGCCTATTGTGACAGCAAGGCTGATTTTATCAACCAAGAGACATTATACAGTTAATTAATGCCAAGATCTTTAATGATAAGATTGTCAAGGACAATTAAGAAGATTATTATAAGTGTCCTTGGTAACAAGAATGCAGCACTGATTTTAGCTTACTTTCACTAAGTGTGGCTTAAAGGTCAGTTTCTCTGAAGTGTGAATACTTAAGCATTCTTTGGATGGATGTCATTATACATTAATCTCAGGAGCAAAACACATTTTTCTAATGTAGCTGTGCAGCACATGAAAATTAATGTGAAACTCTTGCTAAGAAATTAAGGTAAAATATTTCAACGAGGGGCTTCTAGCCAGTGTCAGATCCTCAGCAACAGCTCTGGGTCTATGTTCTGAGATCAAGTCAATGGAACAACTTCCTCCATCTTCAGCCCATGTGGTTAAGAACCATGACCATGCAGCCAAAAAATGGACAGACCCTCCTCAGTGAGCCCTCTTGTGCTCAGTGTCTCCTGTTCATCTGCCCAATATCCCACCAAGCTTTATTGTATCTCATTCATGCACCACACCGAAGTTTAAAGGGCACTTGGCATAAAATCCCTCTGTGAACTGGATAAGCTCACAGAAGAAAAGCGATACTGGTAGCACAGAGTGCATCCTGAATGTTGAAATTAAGAGAAAAACTAATTTTGTGTATTAGAACTGGGGAAAGGTGTACTGTAAGAGGGCATTTCAGCCTCTTACAAAGACATTGTAAATGCAGGGCACTTTATGATTTTAGGTTTTAAGTGACTACATGTAAAATGGAAGTGGTTTTCTTACCACACCATCCCTTACATCTTAATTCATATTTGGCCTCCATCTGATGACCAAAAATCACTAGCTCAAAAATAAAGACAATACGTTTGGCAAGGTGAGAATATTGTGACCTAATGTTTTTCTGTGTGGTGGGGACAGACTACAGCAGAGATCAGCGTACCTGAAACTTGAATTTTCCAAAAGCTTTTAGAGGTTCCTAACAAAGATTAGAAATCAGTTTTAAGTATGAGTTGTTTGAGGAATGGGTGACCAATAGACACAATTCCTCAGATATGAAAGAAATAATTGCTTAGAAAATATTTTCCTAGTTAAAAAAATATATGAAATTTGATATATATTTTTAATTACAACCATTATAAGAAGGGAAGAAAGGGAAATCTTTCAGTTTTAAAAAGCAAAATACAGTTTTCATTCAGAGAAATTAAAAGAATATCTGAAATATCAGTAGCCACTTTAAATATAAGGCACTTAAAAAAATATACAATAGATAAATCTATGTCAGGCATCAGGTTAATATAGAAACAAATGTTATAATTATGAATGGGATTCAGTAAAAATTGAGAGATTTAGGAGAGGCTGCTGTGACTCTTTTAAAACAAATTATTTTATAGTAATTACAAATGCAAACAATGAAAGCAAAACAATGGAAGTCTACTCAAGACTACCAAGAAATAATCATTTTCAAGATGACTAAGACACTACAAGCTACAAAATTATGGTTAAAGGTAATCAGCATGTTTTCTGGCATGTTGGTCTTCTTAAGGATAAAAAGCATAAATGTCACACTAATTTGGTCAATAAACGCAACTATTTTCTGATAGTATAACTCAGATTTATCCCAGGCATCTGATACATCACCAAATGCCACACTGATTTTAAACCCTCAGTTCACTCTGAACCAGGGACCCATTCTGTTTGTCAGTGCCTGGTTTAATGGGTTGGGAAGTCTGGCCACCACCATAATGCAAAACAGGAGTTAACATTTATAGCATGTGTCCTTGAAAGCTGCTTACATGCAGTCTTGCTCACTCACCCCTGAGCAGGTACAGTCTTTTTTTAGAAGGATTTTTCAGAAGAATCAAGATCTGGTCCTTCCTTTTAACACAAAAAGGCATTTCTCACAGTGTAGAATACCACAATTCTGCAATGTCATCAGGTCATAGAAAATATCTTTTCATTTATTTCATAACTAATTATCTCCAGCTGAGACAATTGCTTTCCAGACACGAGTCCCACCAACATTTACTAGGCATGACTGTCATTCTCTGAGCTGCTGCCAGCTGTGATGCTGTTTCTGCACCTTTTTGTTTTGGAGAGGTGACGCCCAGTCATGCATTAGAATGTCGTGGCAGCTGAGAGCTCACCTCATTCCCCCAGGCATTTAGCAAACACACGGCCACATTCACTCCCACAGCTGCATCCCACCATCAGAAGTCTGCTGCTTTGCATGAGGATGTGAAATGCTGGAAACCACCAAACCTCTCTGTACACAAGCTTGCCATATCGCCCACTTGACAGCCTCCTTTACCCTTTCCTTCCTTTCATTCTCTCACATTGCAGATTCACTTCATGTCTCTCTGTCTGGTCCTAAGCTGATATAAAAATATGATTTAGGTGAACCAAGGCTCCAGACCTGGGGGAAGAAACAGCACTAGGACATGTTGAAAGTCAAAACTGGGAGTTTGATAAGTACCCATAAATGTTGATATTTATCCATTACAGTTTCCTCTACTTCTCCTTTCCCTCTTTCCCATACCTAGTCATTTCTTTCATTTGCTTCTGATCTTTCCACAGCTCCTCCCCACACAGAATTCTCTGAAGACTACTTAGGGCTTTCTGTAAAAATGTTGATTCATGATCTAATTTTTAAAACGTTTGTTTACCTACAGGTACCACCACAGCTATCATTGAGCATCCCTTTTGCAGTGGTATCATCAAGTGCACCATGAGAAGAGATACCTAAAGAGAAAGGTCTTACCGTCTTCCCACCAGAAGTTGTTGTGTTTATTAGCAATTTCAAAGCCCACTCTTCAATTTACTCCCCACATATGGAAAATTGAGAGGTTTGTTTGCCTGTGACAGATACACAGAAATTTTAAAGCACTAGCAGCAGAAGATATATTGCACAGATTTTTTTTGCTACAGAGAAATAAATCTGTTTGCAGGAAGGTGGGAGGAAAATAGTGAATAAAAGCGAAAGTGCTGCATTTTTGCACAACACTTCATGTTCGGCATCAAAGCTATTTTTCCATCAAGGATATACTTACATAAGCAGCAGCTGCTGCTCAGCAAGTCTGTTTTCCTTAACTACTTTATAATTGCTTTATTATTAATCCATCACATTGCAGCTAAATGTCAAAGAAATTGCAATTCTCATTGTCCATTCACACATGACAGTTTTATTCAGTGGGCTGCCTCCTGACAAACCAGTGGATTGCTTTTGCTGGCTCACAGACTCAAACACACAGCCTTTCTGATGCTGACAGATTCCATCTGCTCCCCTTTAATTAACATCTAATATGTAAACCATCTAATACATGTAACACTGCATAACAAGGGATTAAGAAATAGAAGGTAGCTCTTCATCATAAAGCTGTGTCATCTCGTGGGATCTCATTACGAACAGTAAATGGTAGCAAAATGTAATGGGAACTGCACACTAGTAGAAACAGCACATGTGGGTAGTCTCACCGAAACAAGTACAAACATATATGAACAGAGACCAAATAAAATGGAAAGTGTGGCAGCTTTCATAGATGGATTCGCATTGGTACTGCTCCAGCTCAGACATCAGCTGATTTAATGCAATTATAATGAAGAATGGGATCTACTCATTTGTGTTCCCAATTATTGCTAGCTAGATAAGAAGCATTGTTTCTATAAGACTCTGGTGCAATCCATTAAACCTATTAAAAGTGCTAATTAGCTCATGTTCTACAAATGAAAGTGTCCAGGCAGCACTTTGTTGTCTAATACTTTCCAGCAGGCAAAAGCTGTGGATGAAAATATACAAAGAATAGCTTCTAGGAAAGCCCTGCAACCAAATTAAGATGTCAAAAGTAAGGGAGATAAAATGCTCTTCTGCAAAACAGCAGCTGATGAACAGGCATGAAATTTATGTGGCTGGGGGACAGGGCTTGCCACCATTCATGGCTGGCTAAGTTATGTGGAAGGTCAAGGCTGCTATGTTTTCATGATAACATCTAAGCAGAACACAAGCATTTGGAGAGTCTCATCCACACATCTATCTAGTGAGTTACATTAAACTCATACAGAACAGCTGCAACAAGGCTTGCAATGCTTAACAAAGGGCAGGAAGATTAGACACCTCGATAATAAGACATGAAAGACCCTAATGGGAAGAGGAGAAGGGGAACTGTGCTCACTAACCTGCAGTAATGACAGAACTATTATTTGGAGCCTCTGAGAAACTGAAAGAGGGGGGAGGGATGAATTGAGGGGACAGTGTGAGATCAGCACCTCCTGGCAGGTTTGGCCTTTGGTTTTTTGCAGCATGTGGGCTACAGTCTTGTGGTATGAGCTCTTGAACAACAATAACAATATTGTTCTAAGTAGTGCCAGTTGTTCTCCATTTGCCCAGAATGGATCTGAAAGGCCAGTGCCTGAAAGCGTGCCCACCTGAGACTGCTCTGTGCTGAGGGCTGAGCAGGTCTAGGAAAGGAGAGAGGAAAAAAATGCTCACAGGTCTGTAAAGTTCATATGTATTTATTTGCATTTCCCTCTTTCCTGCTCCCAGTTTTGGGAGGCATGTAAACAAACACCTTGGTCCACTCTCTACAAGATAGCACAGGAGCCTATCATCCACAGCATCTTCAGTGGGGGCTGGTCAAAACCTTGGGGTGAGGAAGAGGGTTGGCATGGGATCTGTCTCATCTGGGACCAATTGTTCAGCCACTGAAGTGGAAAAAAAAGGGGATTGCATTGGAGTCAGTGCAAATACACATGAGCCCACTTCAGCACATGCCTCACATCTCTCTTTCTTAGAGCCTGGGTACCTGATACCATGCATATTTAAGAATCAATGAAAATAACTACAGTTCATGAAGACTGCAGGCAGAGGATAATGAAGTGCCTCACAAGACACATGCCAATGTTACCAACTACCCTAAAGTGCAGAGATCCAAACTCACAGCTAACAAATGTCACTGGTCATATTTGCTTTGTTTTCTGTCCACTTATCTCAACTTTTCTGTTTATACCACTGATGTTTTTAAATGCTGGAAAGGTGTATTTTTTGTCAGGTGATGCAGATGATCACTTGTTCCTGCCTGCCATACTCATCCTGTCCTCTTCACTCTGATTAATGGTAATGTTTACACTATTACAAAGGCAATGTCTGAACATTCCTTTATAAAGTACATCAATATTGTGACAAGGCACATGTTTCACTTGCCTGAACTATGTGCTGTTTATCAGCCATTACATACTTGGTGCTTATCTGTAATTTAGTACTGTCTTGAGAAAATACTTACAGGACAAGCAAAAATAAAAGCCCTAGTCCTGGTCTTTATTCAGTTCCCCCTGAAATAAGTGGGTTTTCTAGTTATTTTGTTAATGTGCTAAACATAAATTGCCTTCCAATTCTATTGTTTTCCCTGAATGTTTTTGGAGAGAATGAACCTGTACCCATCTATTTTTGCTGAGATTTGCTTCACAGTAGCTTTAACATCAGTCCTGGATTTCCTAACCCTTTTCCTTTTCCTTTTTTTCCTGCCACAGGCTAAATCCATTAGATAGATGCACAATCATTCAGAAGCCATTAAATCTTACTTTTGAGAAGAGGCCCTCTAGTTAGAGTTTCACTATTATCTTTTTTGCAATCAGAGGAGGAAGTCCTGTCACAGCGATCCTGACTTGAAGACTTCCACCGGCATCACGCTCTGCAGGAGAACACCCATCCTCCTCTCCACACCCCTGTGACATCCAAAGACCCTGCTAAGGCAAGCACCGATTATCTATCTGCCTGATCTCCATGTTTGCTCCCTTGGGAGTGGTCAGCTCGCAGCAAGCAAGCTGAAATCCAGATTTGTTGAGGCAGAGCCCTGCTCCAAACAATATCCCAGCCAAGCACAGGACAATTTTTGGGTTTGAAGCCATGCTCTTAAGGGAGGGAACCTTACACTTGCACTGGCTAATGGATGATACATTTCAGTGAGGCAGAGGAGTAGAAGTTAAAGGAGGGCTTTCACAATGATGAAATAAATTCATTAGAGTGATACCATAGACTAGGTAGTTCCAATAGACAAGTTTGGGGAGCATCAATCCATAGATTATGGAGCCCTCTCTTGCTCTCCAATCAGCTGTGCATTCACACCTGCAGCCAGAAGAGCCCCTCTGTGAGAGTCCCAGGAGCTGGGGGAGAGGAAGGGAAAGAATTTGTTAAAAACCAACACCCGCAGTGGAGGTAGAGGCTTGAGGAGATGGCCAGCGCAACCTCACGATCAGGAGCAGAGGAGGAACAGGAGTTTAAGTGGATAATCCCATGAGCAGCAGAAGCCATGCAGGGAGGTTTTCTGTGGCTGCCTTGCATGGATTTTCTACTCCCTCTTAATCTGTTTGATTTTATGTTCAAATTGCAGCATTTGCCTTCAGGAAAAGTACTAATGTTGGTGTGATCCCTACATTTATCTGGTAGCTTTCTCAAGATTTAGGAGTACAGTTTCATGGAGCTTTCTTCAGACAAGAGTCTAATATCATGGCAGCCTCAGTTCTTCATTCAGATGTTTTTGAAATGGACATTAGCATGCAAAGAGCCACATACACTGACTAGGCAGAGTTTGCTTACAAAAATCCTGCTTTTGAACAAAACAGGTCACACTTAAAATCTCTCAAGTTTCATGAAAGGCTGGAGTATAACTTTGGGGAAAGATCTCACTCAGCCCTAAATTTTGACTGCTTAATTCCTTGTTTCCATGTTGATTTAGCCGTCTTTTTTTTTTTTTAATCAAGCTTGTACCTCTTAGCAATTGAACTCGATTGTATGCCTTGGTAATATTACACCAGTGGAAAAGAAAATGCTGTGGTCGTATGCCAAAGAAGTTTTACAAATTGTTAAGCCAAATTAAGAGAACTTTTCCAAGTTATTAATTGTTTTGGATTTTTCTTGTATTTCAAAAAATCCAACCTTTGCATTTGAGCAAAGAGTACAAGCAAGTTGAACTTGCATAGAACAAGTAGCAGAGAAGTTGTCAGCTCCTCTGTTTCAGGCAGGTTCACCACGGGATTTCAGGCATTTCTATCCCATTTAATCACCACTAACTGCAGGCTGGAATGCTGACATGATGTGCAGTGAAAGCAAAGAGTGTAAATTGGGCATGATAGAGGTTTCTCGGTGCAGGAAGGAAGTAACATAACACTGTACACAGCTCAAGTTGCACTGTGAGAACTGAACAAATGAGCAAACCAGGTCTCTGTCACAAGATAGCAGAGAAAAAAAAGGATAATTAAAAAGAGGTAAAGGAAAAGAGTAATAAAATACCTTCCTTTTAGTTACCAAACTGATATTTTGAAATACAAGAAGAATGGATATAACTTTAAAAACATGTTATGCTGTAGTTAAAACAGCAAATTAAACAATTATCATAGTGAATTCAGTGAGAAAAATCTTATGATTAAGTGCCAAAGTCTTTTTTCTAAAAGTTTTTCTGAATTCAAATTCTGTCAGCTCTCAGGAACACTTCTAGTCAGAACTTCAGACAAAGATCTTCAAATGCAGCTGCCAGTTTGCTGAGAACTCAACACACCAAGTGAGTAGGAGTTCAGGGTGTAGGCCCCACTGAGCAATTAAATGCCTAAACCTTACTGGCCTAAAGTTTCTGCAGTGTATTTTAATATGGAAAAGGCTTCTTGAAGCTCCATCCTCAGGTTTATGACATTATTGGTTGCTGAGGTATGAGCAAAATTCTTAGAAGCATGCTTCTCAAAAAACCACATCTCGTTATCTTTTTACAGGGGTGTGTAGTGATAGGACAAGGGAAAATGTCTTCAATCTGAAAGAGGTAGATTTAGATTAGGTATTAGAAAGAAATTCTTCATTGTGAGGGTGGTGAGGGACCAGAACAGATTGCCCAGAAATGGCATCCTCATCCCTGGCAGAGTTCAAGGCCAGGCTGGACAGGGCTTTGAGCAACCCAGTCTAGTGAAAGGTGTCCCTGGCCATGGCAGGGGGTTGGTTAATGATCTTTAAAGTCCCTTCCAATCCAAATCAAACCATTCTCTGATGATTCTATGTACCTTGCACCTCCTCAGTGTACCCCATTCAGAGAGGTAAAAAGGGGCTTTGCATGGGCCCTGGTAATGATCACCTGCTGTTCCTGCGTGTCACAGCAAAGCAGCCCTTCCCCCAGCTCGTCTTGCAGTAGGAAATGTTTCCCCTCTCTTATGCCGTGGTGATACATCCATCCTACCACACAGAGGTTGTGGAAGGGATGGATAGTCCCATGGATGCAGGGTATTGGTGCAGGGAGCCTTGGGGTCCAGCACACCCTGCAATCTCCATGGACTCCAGGAGAAGCTCCATGGAGGAACTTTAGGCCACTGTGAGGAAAACAGACACAGGGAGACTCAGACACCAGGGGAAAGGGGACAACAAGAAGCAGATTGGCATTTCCCCCAGTTTTCTGTGACTGTGATTCTGTTTCTAAACCCAAAACACTGAAGCTTCTCCCCAGAAAAAATCTGTGGGATCTTACTCTCCACAGGAATTTTATAATTAACCCAGTTTTCCAATTACATTCACCTTCACTTAAACCAAGGGACTTAGAGAAAAAGACTATTTTTATTGTGCATTGTTAAACAATTGTTGCGCTAGCAAATAATCTTTCTCTGAAGAGAGTGAAAAACTCCTTAGGCTGATCAAGACCACCTTTGCAAGCAGCCAGTTCAGAATTACCCTGACTTAAAAACATAAATAAATACTGACCAGATTTACAAATCATTCTTTAGTCTCACTCACTCTTTTCAGAACAAAAATACTGTTTAGCTGCTGTGAGATTGACAGCCTTGCTCAGATATTCAGCACCATATGAAGAATACTCCAGAGAAGACTGCCATCACAGTCTGTAATGTATCTCTTAGATGAGCTGTTATATTATAGACTCCACATTGTTTGCTGTATCCAGCTACACTATGCTACAAAAGAGCCTCTCCTTTTTGTTTCATGTCACCTCATTTTACCTTCATAAAGAAATGTTTAGCTTTCTATCCTTTTGGATGGGACTGAATAATGTCACTTTTTATTTACGAACATATATTTTGAATTTCAACACAAGGACAGACCCAATGAACAGCTCTATTATACTTAAGAAATTGAATTTCTATTCATAAAGAGCTGAGTAGTGCCTGTTAGATGGTTTCCTAAACAAAAACCACTGAATACTTCCAAATGAGGCTGACTATATCAAAACACTAAAACCTGAATAGGACTTCTTCTCAAAGGAAAGACTGAATCAAAGTACAACTATAGTGATATATCTTCTAATACAGCTATTTACAGTCTAAGAAGTACCTTTACCTTGGCTTAGAATCACTCCGATTTCTGCTACAGTGTTTTTGTCATAAATGTGCACCTTATTATACTGAGGAAGGGCTTCTGTGAACTGTATAAAGGGAACATTTACACACTAATTCTCCTGAACAGAATGTGGTGTTTGCCATGAAATATAATACTTGCCATTTTTCAGACTCAGAGTATCTTAACTGTGTATTCATATTTTTGTCTGCTAATACTTTCAAAAATATGTACATGAACAAAAGTAGCTGTAAAAAGTCCTTGATAATATTTTTCAATAATTATTCAGGAAAAGAAGACTTAATTCCCTGGTTCAGTGACAAAAACAGTCTCGAGTGTCTAGTCTTAACCAAAATCAATGGAAAATAAAGTGGAGATAATATTTCAATTTTTATAGAAGCCACATGCAACCTTATCAAATTGTACATCAGATAACAAAACACAGCCATAGGAGAAATTTTCAAAGATGGAAATTTGTCAAGGATGCAAGCAAATGTTCCAAGCAATACATATACTTGTCTTTTTCCCAAGGAGAATTATATCATTTGCAAGGATTATGCAAAATATTACCGTTGATCTGTTAGTGCTTAATATCTCTTGTGACTCTGTGGAATTTCCCTCATTGGAGAGACTTGAGAACCCGTAATAAACCATCCTGTGCTGTGTACCTTGCACCTCCTCTGTGCTCTGAGATGATTCTGCTTGAGCAGAGAGGTTGGACCAGATGACCCACTGTGGTGTCTTCCAACTTTACTCTTTCTGTGAAAAACCAGGAAGTAAAATAAAGGGCTGGCAAGATAATGGAAGATGGGTATTCTGCTGGGTTTTCAAAAAAATGAAACCCCAACAACCCATCCATTTACTAACAACAGATAGAGCGCATATCAGTGAATAAGTTCCCTACTTCAGTCTGATGTATAAGTGAAGAATGAGTACTCTATTGTAAAGTGAATATAAGACCAGAGGAAGGGAAAAAAAGTAGTTTACTTCCCCAAGCTAAAGTTTAAAAGGCAAAGTTCTGTCATTTAGTGATGCCACAAACGTTTTTTGAAAGTTTCTCTTTAAAATGCTTAAAAACATTTTTTACCTAAAAGGAGTTATTGTTGTCATTGTTGCTTTAAAAGATCTAAAACTGTCAAGTACAGTGGCATGTGCTTCAACAGCAAAGCCACTTAGAAACAGCAGTATTCCTATAGAGGAAGTATTGTTCAAAGGAAGAACATTTCTCCTCGGGTTTCTTCCACAGCCAGCATTTGCTAGAAGGGAAAAGACATTGACCTCTAGCTTGTGGTGGGCAAATGTTAGATTACATTTATCAAGTGAAAGTCAAAAGTGCTTTCTATGTTGCTTTTTAGTTAATGGCAATTTCTCTGTCAGGACCATGGCTGTTTGTTGTTCCTTCGGCTCTAAAATACATATTTTGGTCACCAGACTGATTCTGCTAGGTTTCTCTGAGTGGGGACATCCCACAGTGAATATCTGTGTCCATCTGTTTCACTTAATTTCTGTACATGATTAGTAATTATTCTGATCTATGAAAATGATATAGAATAATTTATTAGACACAGAGTAATAGAGGCTGGAATCAGTTACAGTCAGCTAGAAGAGGAATTATTTCCCTCTATTAATTAATTTGTCAGTGACTACTAAACCCTTGTTATACCCCACAGAAATTTTAATCAACTTCCTTGTAAAGTACCCATTACCTTGCAGTAATTTTTGTGCAGAAACCCCACAATTTATTTCCTGTGTTTCCTCTCCTCAGATGCAAGGGCATAGCAGGACTGGAGAACTAGCTTTTGACTGTAGGAGACCTTACTTTAGGCCCTGTACATGTCAGTACTTTTGACAGTTGTAGGTTTAAGATGCATTTCGCATTAAATGCATCTTAAATGAATTAAACACTGCTGATTACACACAACCCAATGTGAAGCAGCATTTTCATGCGTCGGTTTTACATCCATCACCACAAGTGGTGATTTTGATTCTTCTCAGGCTTCCTTAAGTCAACATCAGCAAGAAATTTCAAAAGTGGTTTCAATTTCAGATTGGCCAGATTGCTTCAGAGAGCTCAGCAAATCTGTAATTCACTCATCTAAAAGCAAAAGTGCATTCCAAGATCTTAATAAAATAGTGGTAATATGCATTTCAGTTTCATTTTACTAAACACACAGATCATTTAATAAACTGTGAAAAAACCACTTGTCAATGGAAGTTCCCCGATGGGTCATGTGACATAAGTTAGGTAAAATACATCCACTGTGTCACTATCTGCCCCTGTATTTCTGTGGCCCAGGGGAGATCATTATTTCCATATTCAGTAATGTAGTTAATTAACAGAAGTGTTAAAGAATTTGCACTCTGATGGTGGAAACTACTTCTTTTTGTTCTGTTTGATCTTTATTGTGATTCTTTAATTATTAAACTTACATCAGCATGTGAAGAACTGTTTTACAGTGGGGTTGTAATTTGATACGATTATTTGGTGGTTAAAGCTTTGAAGTGTGTCTTGCCTCACACTCAGTTGCTTCAGAAAAGAAGGAATTAATTGTCAGCTCTATATAGTCAAAGCTCAGCTCTGACCTAAGACATGAGCTTTTGTGATGAGGCAGGTTTTCCCAATCACAAGGGAGGACTTAGAGTTGTGATTTTTTTCCCTTTCTCTACCATCATCTAACCATCTGGCAAAGAACCTGGTACCCCCAAATCTGTATCTTCATCCCCTTTCTACTTTGGGTGGGGGGGTCCCCTTCTTCCCCAGCCCAGGTATCCAAGCCGTTTTCTTACCACTGAGTAATCCTATACACAAAGGGGATTTTGGCATTAGCCTGTTTACTTTTTTCTTACTTAGCCCTTCACTGGAAGGATTAGTGTGAAAATGAACTGCAAGTGCAAAGTGACAAAATGGGTCTCTGGCTTACAGTTTCAGGCTGTAGCTCAGGCTCAGCACACACAATGCAGTCCCTTAGGTTTGTTTTTGTTTTCTTCTTCCTTTTTCCTTTTTTTTCACTCACAGACAGCACAAGAATTTTAACAATATGTAGAATGTCAAAATTGGCACCTCTAAGCCTTCTCAGACAAGGGAAATGGTTTTTCTGCAGCTCCCCATCCTCCTCTGCCTGGATTAGCCATGGACAAAGAAATGTGGATTTTCTCCAAGGTTGCACACCTAAAACAGGGCTGGGTGACATACAAGACAGGCCAGATGAGTTAAATGTTTTGTCTGTTGATGCCACTGTATCTTCAAAGGCACTATGTCATTCAGCCATCCCTCAGAGGGCTTGGTGCTCTAAAAATCTGAAAGTAACTACTTAAGTGAGTTAAAATAAGATCATATTGACAAAGAATATGATTTCAATTTCAAAACAGCCTCAAACCTCCCTCCCCTCTGTCAGAATATGTGAGAATTTCAGACCTACGTAGCCCTTTTCAAAGAAGTGCCCAACTCAAACTGGACCCTTGGAAGCTTTGCTGTGTCCAAGTTCTAGTCACTTTTCATCTCAGAAGTTCATAACCTTAGTTGGGAACCATTACTCCCTACTGCATCTTGTGTTTGCTTAGCTGGGGCAACATCAGCTGATACAGCAGCAAACACCACTTGTCAGCCACCATGACCAGCAGGACTCAGCCATGAGTTTCCATGTCTTCTCTGCATCACATGGAGCTTTCCACCTCTTGTGTTCTCATATGAATAAAATGAGACATTATCGTATTCCCAAATATTTTATTAGCAGGTGTCGTCATTGCAGGTATTCAGCAGCTTCTGTAGCTGAATTCACAGAGGGCAAGGGCTTGATCCAACAAGGGGAATATGCATGCCTTCATTTCTCAGGGCTCAGAGTGGCTGCACTGCCCAAGAGTGATAACAATTAAAGCTATTATGGAATAATTAAACTGTCTCTTATCTGAGAGACATGCCAACTCACTGTCAGGTCTGCAAGTTGGTGCCAAAACACAGAAGCATTTTTCCTGCCAGTGATATACTCTGGGTGAGCTCAGAAACAGAGAACATTGCTGTGAATTGTTTTGAGGAGCACAGAAATGACTGTGGAAGTACCAGATTAGCTGAGTGCTTACTGTCTCTCTTGTACTGGCACAGCTGTACACAGCCTCCTGGTGACAGAAAAGCTCCCATCTTGATCATTATAAATCAACATCCCAGAGGTACTGCTACGCCAAAGCACCAAAGAACTGAAATTGGACGGACACTAAAGGAATTAATTTTAAACCTTTTTTTTTTTTTTTTAAACCACTTGAGTTTCAGTGGTTCTATTCTTTTTGCATACATCAACCAGTTTTAGGACAATCACACAAGTTTATCTTAGGTAGCCACACCTTAGTTGGACATGTAGTACTTTTACCTTAACTATCATGACCAAAAAAGAATTAGATTTTTAAGAGATCTTTAATGAGAGTCACATTTTAACAATGGAAAACAACACTAAAATGTAAAATCAGTTGCCCAGAAAAATATTTTTTCATTAGAATAGAGAGACAGGAAAAGAGGGGGCATCTTTTAGATGCAGGATTAAACAAACAGAAAAGCTGACTGCAAATATATATATATGTATATAAAATATATATGTGTTTGTGTGGATATTTGCATAAATAAAAGACTTTAAAAAGAACAAGTATTTATTAAAAAATCAAACTAATAACTGCACAAAAACTTGTAATTTCTCCATTTTTAACAAAAGTTCTTCATTATGTTCCTATTAAAAACAGTCACTGATAAGAACATTAACAAGTAAGTAATGTGGTCCACTGACTGTAATGTGAGTGAAAAATCAGTATTTCTTCCTTATTCCTCAAAGACTTTACATGAAGATGATGAATCAGTGTCTGATGTTAAGCTTTTGCCATTTTACTGCCTGTCTGTGTGCAAAGTATTACAATAAGAAGTAGAACTAAACTGCAGTTGTCCAGCTGCATCAACAAAGGACATTTTGGGATGTGCTATTCTTGCTCTTTAATTATCATAATTGACCAGAAGCCAGAGTTTTACAGGTTGTTAGGCACTAGTCCTCTGGAAGTCCTGGAGTTTAGGAACCTACATCAGTAAAATATGGCAATGACAGAGAGGTCACACAAACATACATTTTGAAATCTGGAACTAACTGATTTCTAAGTTTCCTCGACACAGTGTCTTCCAAATGCAGAGAACATCTACACAGCCAGCACATCAGGGTCTATGCTCAGCAGCCTGCCTGAGTGCACTGAGTCAGTCCCTTCGCAATAACATCCAGGAAAGTTCTGGGAAGATGCAAGGCTCACCTCTGTCATACCAGTCTCCAAATCAGCCTCACAAGCTGCCTTCCCTTTGGGCATAAGAACGATTCCTGATGAAGGTGGACCAAGTCTCTTTTTGCACTTGGACACGCAAAACTGTCCTTGCTCAAGTCACTTAGGTCAGCTTATTTGCACAAAACCAGGGTCAGTACTAGCAGGTAAGCAAAGCACTGAAGATGCTAGTGAAAAGGCTGGAGGGCTGAAGAACTTGTGGTTAAACCTCTGAACTGTCACAGAGGATGTTTGGTTTCATTTCGTATCATAGACTGAGCTGTTTAATATCAGATGAGTGACTTTATTTTGCTATGCATCAACCTGTAAACCAGAAGTAACATCCATGGTCTTCAACCCAATCAACTTTAGGCATGATCTTTGCAGAGGTGGGAAAAATTTTGTGCTAAATATTTGAATACATACTTGACTTTTTCCAAATGGAAGAGGCAGACTTAATAGGTGGGGCTGGGAAATGATCCAAGACACATCTCACACAGCAGGGGAAACCATTTATCTTCACTTAACTCACTTTCACACCTGTCTCCCCCATTCTTTAGGCTCTGCTTCATATAAGCAGTAAATTGGGGATAATCGGAACCAGTAATATTTAACCTTCCTTGGCAGAAGTCAATGGCAGTTTGTGAAACAGCTTTCTATGGTGCCACCTCTTGCAGTTCATCCCCTAGAGTGTGCATTTGACACATATTTGTTTTGAGGGGTTTCAAGTTGTAAAGATGTATGAATACCTGCCATCCACTAGATCTTGCTTGTCAGAGATGGGCTACCAGGCAGGTGGGATCTTGGGCTCTGACTTGCTAGGGCTGGCCACACTTGCAACCTGATTGAATAGACCTGAGAAATGAAACAACTTCTGTAAGCCACATGACACAGTGCATTTAGTCAAAAGGAGAAAAAAACAGTATGAGAGAAAATGTATCCGGCGGTTATGTTTAGGGGAGCAAGGAGCAAAGGAAAGAGACAGGAAAGGGGCAAGTGAAAAGCCATTGCTTCCTTCAGGATGCACAGTAATGTTTGCTGTAGAGGCAGGAACCAAATTCTTCTTTTTATAATCAGCATAATCCACCAGAAATAATATGTAATTCCTTGTAACTGAACGGCTGTCTCACAGATGGACAGTGTAATATGTCCCTTGCTTCCCTCGATTCCCTCCCTTCCTTTCTTTCCCTCACTGGAAGTTCCTGTAATTGTCACTTTGTAATGTATATTCCAGCACATGGACATGCAGAATGAAGGCTACATGCTCATTTTGCACCATAAATGATGTGTACTGCCTTGTGTCACAAACAGTAAATCCTTTATACCGAAAGTCTGTTCATTTTCACACCATTCACTTGTTCAGTAACAGTTGTCCAGATTTTTTAATTCAGCTCCTTCCACTAATCCAGCAACTGCTGGTCTTAGACAGGTGCAGGGATCAAACAGGCTCAATAAACTGAAACATCTGGCCTGGAAATGATAATAGGCCCTTTTACTCTCCAGAGCAGAGAAGGAATGCAAAGTTTTCAAATGTTAAATCATGCAATTAGCCTTTGCAATATACTTTTAAAAAAATTGAAACAATAGTGTTTTTTATTCAGTGTTCCATTCATTGCTTAGGTCCTGCTCTCCTCTCTGCTACAGGAGATGCCAGGCCAAGGGGGTCAAAATATCATGTACTACAAATACATTTCTTTAAAACCCAAACAAACCAGACCTGCCTCCCCTCCTTCACAATCAGTCATGTCAAGAGGCCCATCCATGCAATAAGCCAAAAACTAATTCTGTGGGTGTATTTGGGAAGATCTATGCCCCAGAGAATGGAAAAATCCCTGTACAAGCCCAGGTTCATGAAGCTGAGTGATCTCCAGCCTGTGAAGGCTGGTAAGAGAACAGAGCTGGTTGCACACAATCACCCCATTATCTGGATGAGAGGGGGACACAGTTGTCCTCACACTCTAGTGTAGAGACTATTATCAGAGGTAGACAAAACCTTTCAAACTCTGAAAATGCCACAGGAGTATTTCTGTTCAAGGTTGTCCAATTTTGGAGCAGCTCTCACCACCCTTGTGCCTGGGTGTGGTTAAGCTGAGCCCATGGTAAGAAGGCTCACCATGCTCTCTTCCAGGCATTGTTCCCAGCTATCCCTGGCTTGTACATGGCTACCTCTGTGCACCATAGACCAGAATCAAAACCTTCTGCAGGAAAGAGAATTTGTCAGAAACTTCTATGGTTATGACTAAAGGGATGTTGTCTTCTGGCAGACCATGTATGTGACCAAGTATTAGGGACATGTATGTTCCTTTCCTGTATTAGAAAATAAGTTTCCATTTCTTGTTCAAAAAGTTCTCTATCTTCTTGATGAAAATGCTTTTGGCTTGACTAAATAAAATTCTTTATAAAAAAGTTTCAAAAAGGCCTCACCTTGACTACTGGCGCTCATTAAATCTCTGTGTGAAGAGTTGGTGTTTTAATCCAGCATCATTGCCAAAGGAGTCTTGGTAACTTTGCACTGACCAAATTTTCCCTTACACTTGGAGCTTAACATGGCATTCTCTCTTGAGTAAATAAGAATGTTCATCTTCAGCCAGAGAAACTTGGAAGGCAGTCCTGGGTCCCACTCCAACCTTTGCCTCAAGTTTCCTGTGAGGTCTGAATGCTGGACTTTCAGAAGTGCTGTGAGCCTGGGTACAATTTGTTTAGCACATTTGGGCCCAGGATTCCAAAGGCATGTTCAATTCTTCTTACACACAATCTAGCCTTATAAACCCTATTTGTGAATAGACTTCTCCTGAAAATACTGTCATTAGGCTCTCATAACTTCTGCTTTCAGGAAAGCTGGAATTGTAACAGAAACAAGAGCATATAGGCTCTAGATTGCCTACAACGCTGATATGCGCTATAAGGCAATGATGTATAAAAGACTAGTGTAATGAAAACAAACAAAGTGTTCCTCCTCCTTTATGCAGGAAGAGATGTTGCAGTGTTCCTGCACTGCTGGCTGTGGGGGTGCAGCCATAGGGCCAGAGGCTGAATGCATTTCACAGTCCATGCCACGGTCTGCATTTCACTGCATGACTTTCCTCAGAGGTCATGAGCCTTCAGCTAAAAACACCCTACATCACTGTAATGAGGATGAGCATATAGGTTTCCCTCAGTCACTGTATGTTGACAGTCTCTGGCAGCTGTAGCAGATCTGTGTTCTCATCCTGGAGTTGGTAAAAGGGAGTCATGAGCCAGGCAATGAACTCAGGGAAACTCCTTAGTTTTCCTGAGTTGTTGCACAGATTTTTCTTAAGAACACAAGGCTGTGACAACAGGGATCTCTAAACACATATGTATGACTGTTCACCTGTGTTAATGGCACCTGAGTGATGTAAATGAGAGACAGAAACTAAAAAACTTAGAGTTAAGTGGGTACCAGCCTTGATAAGCAGTTCCCCTAGGTCCCTAAGTCCCTAGGTCAGGGTCAGGCTTAAAGTAGACACAGCAAGAGACTTACCTCAGACCAGGGCACCTAAATGCTGAGTTCTCCTTTCATGATAGACCTTGCACAGTGAGGTTCACTGGGGAGAGAGAAGTGCTGGGCAAGAGTCTCCATGTGCTCCCAAGGGCATCATCCCCACCTTGCTGCAATGGATGTGTCAGACCCAGAAGCAGATACTGCATTCTGCAGCTGAGGGAGTTTGGGTTAAACCCTAAACTGCAGGATGGCAACAGGCATCTTTCCCACCAGAGCAACAGGAGAAGATGGTAGACACGTATCAACCAGCTTCACATCGTACTTTCTCCTTTAGGAAGCAAAGGACCAGAAGCTTCTGACCTTAGAAAATAAGCTGGATTGAGATTTCTTTGCATGGGGCAGATGGTACATCCCTGTGTTGTCTTTGCTATTGCTGGAAGCCAAAAAAAATCCTCATGATTTTTGAGGGAATGAGGCAAGTAAGAGAAAAAATCTGTATTGGTAGCCATACAGCTGATCTCTCAAAATATTTTAACTATGTAGTTGCTGATGAGAATTTGAAAATTGCGTTCACAATTACAGTGTAATGATTTGTTTTGGAAACACAGATGAACAAATCAGAATTGTGTATACCTTTCATTTTCTGATTTTGAGATGTTTCAGCTTTCTGTGAGTAAGTCAAGAATTTTTAACTTGAGACAAGTCTACCAATTAATTTACTTTTACTGCTATGGGGCAATGAAATAAATTCCTCAACGCATCCTTTGTTGGTCTCCAGGATCAATGTCCAAGTCATATGCTTACTTCAAAGAGGCTAAGTGTTCAAAACCAACAGCCTATGGACAAATTTAAATTCTCTGTGAAGGAAGTTTATGCCTCAGGGATGTTATTACTGGAGATAATGTCAAAGAAAAGTGCAGTAGAACAGTACAGCCTGCGCAAAAGTCAGGGGGAAAGAAATTACTCTTCAGTCATAGGTGAGAACTCAGATGCCCAGCTTCTCTAATCTGGTTAATGGAAGTTGCAAGGTCAAGAAAATTTATCAAAGCTGTAGCAAAGTGTGTTCAGGCATTCTGAAGGAATGTCTGTAGAAAAACATCTTTTCCTACCAGAAAACAGAGACCAGACCTACCAGCCATAGCTCCTAGTGGCATGTACCAGCACTTGTACATAATTTTGCAATTTGCCACATGAACACAGCTTATGCACTGAGGATTTACTTGATTTCATATGACTTGTATGGATGCAAAAAACCCACTTACCAAAAATAGCAAGATCAAGGTCATATTTATTATTGACTACTAAGTTTAGGTGTAAAATGAAACCAAGCCAGACAGGTTTTTTGTTAGTACAGCAAAAAGCAAATTAATTTGAGTGCGTTTCATGAATTCAGTATTCTTTTCGACATGTTAGATACTCTTGTTTGTTGAGCTCTACCACTATGTCCTTACAAGTCTTCAGTTCACATGCTCACTTCTAGTACACTAAATCCATCCTATATGTCTGTTATAAATAGGGTACTGCATATACAGCAAATGCAGCCCCCCACTACACACCCTTGCATGATCTCTTCAAATAGCAAACATATTCTCACGCTATATTTAGTGCTACATCCACGGTAACATATCACCACATCATTATATACAAAATGTCTTCATAAAAACAAACACTAGAGCAGAGAAATGGGTCTCTTCAGCCTGCACTGAAATCTCCAAGTCACAAAGTCCTACCAAAACTTTATTTTACTTAGTTTAATTCTGATTACATGATTTTTTAAAGTTTTTTCTAGTTTTTGATACTCACAAACAAATTCAAATGACAATTCTTTGCTGATATTACTCCAGATAGGGCTTCTACATGTGAGTCTAGCAACATGAATAAGCTGTTCCAATAATTTTCATTGCTGCTTATTGCCTTCTGGTTTGAATTTTGGACTGTATGGATCAACATACTGGCAACTTGCTCGCCTAGTAAAGATGGAACAGTAACCTCCTTCTAACTCCCAAGTAAGAAATCTGGACCAAGGTGCTGCTCTTAGATATTGCATCTACATAAATTAAGTATTGAAAGAGATATGAGCATGAGAGTACGTACAGCAATGCTGGCTGACACAGCAGTCTACAGACTGACCACACCAGCAATTTGTCATCTTTCTTTTTTTTTCCTGTTGTAGGTATCACAGAATAAAGGAATCTTGAGGAGGGATCTTAGGGAAGATAATCGCAGGGATATGTAGAAGCTTCCCTAATGTGGATAACTGCATGGTCAAGAGCATCTTGAAACTGAGGATATGATGGCAGAAGGGCAAAAATGGAGAAGGAAGTTAATACTTTGAGAGTGATTAAGATCTGTTGAGGCAGGAAAAACAATGTTTTTCATTTCAGGAAGGGCCCTGAGTTTGAGGCACTTAATGCAGCAGAAAACATGGGGAACTGTTGAAGGCTTTGTAGGGAAGTGCTGTCCAGGAAATTTGACATGATAAGGAATGATCATTACAGCAACACTGATGAAACAGGATGGTGTCTCTTCAAGGCCAGCTGTCCTGGTTCTGGCCAGGACCGGGTTCATTTTTTGCAGTAGCCAGGAGTGGGGCACGGCCAGGACACAGAGGTTACTCTGTAACACCTCATATCATTTTGAGGCGATTGGAGAAGGGTCACACAGCACGGTTCGCCTATTGTCGGCTGTTCTCCTTGGGTGTGAGCAATCAAATATGAATCACTTTTTTTTTTTTTTTTTTTCCTTCTACACTGTGTTGTTAGGACTGTTACTGTTACTGCTCATTTTCCTTTTTATTTGCTGTTGTCAGCAAATCCTTCTTCTCTGAGCCCATGATCTTTACCCATTGTGCCTTCAGTATTCCTCTCCAGCCTGCTGCTCTGGGAGGGGGGAATGAGCGAGCAGTGCATGGTTTGGAGTGGTTAAGTGGGAACACTAAATTGGGGAATACCATTCCTAAACCAGGACACTAAGTAAGATAATTTTGCAGTAACAAAAGTTGCATTGTGAACGGGAAAAGGTACATTTTTGATGAACCATGCAGCAAAATGCCATCAGCTAAGGCACCCTCTGTAGCACCTTAACCCAGCTGAAGCCTTGATGCTCTCTTCCTGCAGATTGACACTGCTATCCATGAAACCTCACACTGATGTCTTTCAGGGAACCAACAGAGCTGAAAACCAAATCTTCCCAAAACATCAGTTTTGTCTTGAAGCAGCATGCCTCACTGAAGTGCCTGACACATTGCACCAAGCACAAACAGAGTAAAGGAGGGAGGAAGAGCATGGGACTGGCATCAGGGTGGGCACAGTAGCTACTGGGAGACTCAGGGTGTGTCATCTTGCATTCACTGCTCTGCCAAAAGCTGGGAGAATGGAAGGCTGGGAATGGTACTTACCACAGGACAATATGTTGGTACAGCGTTAGAAAAAGGTATAGAAAGTAAAAGAGTAATTTTTTAGCTAGATAAATCCTGAAACAGTGACTAGACATCCATTAAGTATTATAGGAGATAGAAGACAAGATTTGATGTGGGCAGGAGACAAGTTAGGAACTAAAAGGTAGATCCGTATATTATTGTTTAAGATGTCACTGCCCTGAAAGCAACAGTTAGAAAGACGGATTTCTTAGCTCCTATCTGCAGTCCCTTGTCTTTATAACCATAATATTACCTTACCCATTAGTAATATTTTCTTTAAACCCTCTTATGGAGAATGAGTTGAAAGTCCCAAATTTCCTGTTATTATTGCTGTCATTTCTGCTCTTTGTTTTTTGCAAGAAGCTTGTTTTTTAAAATGTTTTCAGCAGCTCCAAAAACAACTTAAACTGGCCTTAAACCCATCTCTTCTGGTAGTTAATTCCACTCAGAGATTTCACCCAGTCATGCTTTTTCCTTAGCTACAGTGAGTTTTATTAGGCACCATTAGATTTGTTGGCTTAAAAGAAACTGCTCCAGCTGAGATAGTTTCTAAAATACTCAGAAGATTTTTCATGGAGGCTGAAATGAGAGCTTTAAATTTGCCTCAGAAACAAGGAAGCAAGTAGTGCTGTGGAATATCTACACACTGTGTACACTAAGAAGCCCAGCTGCTGACTGCTGTGCAGATCATTACTTTGAAAAAATCTCAAGTGACTCCCAAAGGAATCTTCCAAACCTAAAAGTAAGTAAAGAAGAAATTAGACAATAAGGGCAGGAAGAAGTGTAGTGAGCAAACATGAGGAGTACTGTTTCATATAGTCCAAGATTGAAGCATGATAAATAACTCATATAAACAAGTTTAAGATAATTGCAATTGCATGGGCTTCAAGATGTCATCTTTCCATCATGACTGAAGAAGTTTTCACAATACTAAATTAAAAGCAAACAAAGAAAACAAACGCTTTGTAAGTAAAGTACTGGAACTCTATTAACCTTTTGTCTTAGAAGAGACAACCACCATAAACCTCTGACAGAGACATGTGCTGCTGCCCTGCAAAAGCACTTCTCAGCCAGCTACTCACAGCATAACACATACACTCAGAGCTGGGTACCACATTTCTGCAGAGGACAGCAGGGCCACCCAGATAAAACCAGTGTCAACCTACTTTGAGGTAGAAATCTTCTCTCACATCTCTTTTCTGACCTAGACTTGGCAGCTGCATCGCTGACTTCAGCCCAGGAGGTGACCTCAGCCAGCGAGTCTGGAGTAGAAAGCTGGTCTAGAGCAGCTGAAGAACACAATAGAGGGGAACTCAACTGTTGGTCCCTGTATCAGTCTATATGTAGCACACATCACACTGCACAAGGCCTTATTTCAGTTTTCTGCCGACCAGCTGCACTAGCCCTAAGATGTTATTGCACCCCTGATAATTAGTTGCCACGTCCACTGCCGAGCATGTCTTGTGAAAAATCTGTCCTCTGCTTCAGGTCAAATTCAGCACATTCAGTAAGGATGTAATTAGCTCTTGCTGGTGTCCTTCTTTGTGGGAAGAAGCTTGGAATGCATGTGGTTTACATACAATTTGTGATTTAAGTTTAAAAAAAATTAAAAATTATGTTTAATAGGAAAAGGGCTGTAAGAATACTGAGATTTTCACAGCATTTTTTCAGATACATCTGAATGTACTTTACAAACAAGGTTCTTCTGAACTGTAACAGTTTCTTCCATAAGTGTATATTGTCAGACATCTGTAGCCTGGTTCATAAGCTCCCCCTGATCATCTGAAAAAGCGGTCTTATTCATAGCACATTTTAAGAATACAGAAACAGATTGTTTATCAAAACCTGACCTTCAAACCTTTACTCAGTCTATTTTTAGGACAAGGAAAATGCACTATAACTAACTCATTCATACTGTAAAATAAATTCTGAGATTGTTTCTTGGGCCCTCTGGAAAGTCTTCTTGTGTACATGCCTGAAATTGAAAGTAAAAGCTGAGCAGATTTCAGCAACTGAAATTATGTTAAGAAGTTAGTCCATTCCCTTTAATATCTGCAATCAATTTCTCCAAACAAAATGTAGTACAGGCATCACAGTTGTAAGCCTGTACTCAAATCTCAGTCTTTAAATACTGGACTATCTGGCCACTAGCTCTCATGTATTTCAAGGGCATAATTTCTTTCCACTTTAGGGTCCCAGTGGACTGGATTATGAGCCAGCTGTGCCTGGCAAGCAAGGACCTGGAGCAAGACAAGTGGCCTCAGCATCACCCCTCAGCTGTGGAAAGCACACATAAGTGCCTGTGCAGAGAGGTGCTTCCCAGAGTCTCATGTTCAGCTGCAACAATTCCTCACAGCCTCCCTCCTCTGTGTGTGTGTGTGTGTGACCCTTATTCAAATGCAGCAAAAAACCTTTGCAGCCTGACAATATTAAATCTCTGATCTAGCAGTGTCTAGATGGAGGTGGTACATGAATCTGCCATGTCCTAGGGGTATCCAAGATAGACATGTGGGGCTATCAGGCTAAACACAGGAACAAGGCTGAGGACCTCCCAGTGTAAATGATTCTTCATTCTCTTGTACAGGCTCCTGATCATATAGGATACTGGCCCAGAACCTCATCATCAGTAAATCCTGGCACAAATGTTTTCTCTGGTTAAAAATTCAAATTCAGACTATTGTTTCACTTACCTTTTTCTTTTTCTTTTTCTTTTTTTTCTTTTTACCTGAAGACAGGCTGAATGGGGAAGGGGAAGTGCCATGCGAAGAGACAGGCTGTCTTATCATCCTGATGCAGACATCTGAACATCCAGCCGTGAGAAGCAAAATTTTATGAAACCAAAGTTCATCATCTTGTCAGATAAACGTTTTTGTCCAAGACTGAATCTAAATGATAAAAGTTTTGTTTTGCACTTGCTATTACTACTCAGTAGGCCAGCATTCCCAATGTAACCAATAACTTTGCTTCTTCAATTTTAGGCCTCCAAATCAACCCCTGGAACCCATCTTAGGGCTTTTCTTGGCATGGACACATGGAATTTTGCTTCTTGACTATGATAACAAGCCACAGAGTACAGAGGGATGCTTTATGCTCTATGATTTTGGGACAAAAGTGATGCATTCAGACTGCCTGTTATGGCACTCGAGTTCAAAAGGACTATTTCAGCTGCCAGCTGTCTAAAGCTGCCAGATGCTGGACAAAGAAAGAAGTAAACATCACATATGACTTATACATACAGAAAGATGCCCTTCAGGTACTGCCTCTGTCTCTTGCCACCAGTAACTGTGGTAGCCAGCCCACAGTGCTGGGGAGCAAGGTTTGTCTGCGTATATGGTTGTGTCTCCTTGACTGGAGGAACATCTTTGGCCATTCCATTGTCTCTGTTAGGATGTCTGTGGACAGCTACAGCAATTTTGGTAGAGTCACTTCTTGTCTCTATCCTGCAACTGCCCCATCCACATAACCCATGTCAAATATTCTTGGAGCTGTGTCCTAGGATGACTTTATGCTAAACCAACACAAGCTGCAAATGTAAGGTGAGATTAATTAATTAATTAATAAAAGCGTTGCAGATCTTCAGACAGAAGGAGCTGAGGGAGTCCAGCAGGATCATTATTATTACCACAAAGTCAACATCACGTATTCAGCTATGAAAGCCTCTCCGAGGAGTATTCCGAACCTATTGCTGGAATTAACACTCCCGCTCAAATTTGATAGTACCCTTTGTAGAGGAGTTTCATTTGTATTCACAGAAAAACATAACTAAGTGCTCAGGCTGGCCAATCTATTTCCTCTGTAACTGGCAGCATTCACAGTCATTTCATTGTATGAAACAATGTCTTGGGTTTTCCTCCCTCTATCTTGCTTGTGCCTGACCTTCCATTAAAAGTTGCTTGGAAACTGCTTAGAGAATAGTCAGTGGTGCTTCTTATTGATATCTTCCTTTTGTGATTTCTTTGCTATTCTATATTTTTGTATTCCTTCCCTGAAGCTTTTTATGATAGATGAGGATGAAAAGAAACCAGAGAATCAAAGCCTAACAATTTTTTTAAAAGGAACATGAAAACCATCCTCCCTGTATACATTGACATGCTAAAGAATAAAGAATTGCTCTTATAATAAATGCTCCAGCCAGTTTTTAACACACATGCTATTATCAAACAGTTTACACAGTCTTTTTAGCACCTTGGTAATTAGAAACAGGACATATAAAGTATGTTGTGCCCCTAAATATATAATGCAATTGCCATTGCAGAGAAATGATTTAAGGTGGGCACCGCTATGGCAACCATTTTACCCGGGAGGCTTTGTAAGGGTAGTTAGAGCTGCCTCCTAAAAGAAGGCTGGAGAAGTGGCTCAAAGGATTAGCCACTGGACACCAGTGATCATGGCGGATAGTAGGAATTTAAGCAGCAGCCTGAGGGAAGGAACTATTCCCTTCTCCTCTGCTTGTGTGAGCATTCATATGGAGTTGTCAGGGACCTCCTCTGGGACCAGAAGTAACGAGGGCTCTCCTAGGGTGAGGACCTGGTAGCCAGAGGGGTTCCACAACTCCAGCCAGGAGCAGAGCAGCTTGGGAGTGGTTGGGTGCAGTCAGTCTGTAAATAGTCCAGCAAAGGACTAGCAGAACACTCAGGTGTATGGATTATCCAAGAAAAAAGGAAAAGCTGAGGGAGATGTGTTTTTCTGGCCTGGAGAAGACAAAGCAAGAAGGTGAATCTAATGGGAGTCTTCTAGCATTGTATCTACAGGAAGCTGTGGAGATGATGAAGGCAGAGACAAAAACGAAAGGACAAGAGGCAGCGGTCACAAACTGTAGCAACAGAACTGGTGGGTAGAGTTGAGGAAAATATCTTTTATGACAAGCACTGACACACTTGTCCAGAAAAGTTGATGAACATCTATCCTTGAAAATTTAGCTTGATAAATCTTGTGAAAGCTGTCCACATGTGTGTTTAATGACAAATCTTGAGAGTCATTTGAAAGGAAGTGATTTTTTGCATAACAATGTGTTTTGCATTCACTGTGTTTTGCATGAATTTTAAGCCTTCAGCTTTCGGCCACGTGCTTGCTCAATACTTCTATACTAGGACACAAAACTGTCTTCCTACAGGGCTGAAAATAGCTTTTCAGGTCTGAATAGTTAATTACCTAAATAGTTAGATAACAGGTCTAGGTAATTTTTCTCCCATGAACATTTTGTCTTTATTCACACTGAACTACATCAGATGCAAGTTGGTGTTAGGGCTTGTGACTGTCATGGGCAAGTAGTGTGGTACTGGAAAGAAGACATAGTAAAGCCTGAATCTGACTTTATTAAAATCCATGGCAAAATTCCACTTTTGTGTAAACATTTCTGACCTTGTTCACAAACTTCCATGTATAACTATTACTGCAAAGGATCACCCCAATGAAAATACCTAGACTTTATAAATTAAGAGGAAGTACTTATTCTTGAAGATCTGTTCCAACTTTCTCTATGAAGAGTAGTGATAATATAACTTTGGTTAGCATAGTATTCAAAATCATAGGATTTAATTTTTTTAAATCATTTCCATATTTCTTCATTTTCATCATTTGTAAGGAGAAAGTGTCAAATATGACATATTTGCAAATGACTATTTTTTTTTCACATGCTTGTACTTTTTGGAACCACAGATACTGCTTTCTTGAAGATTTCTGACCACTATACACATTTTAATATGATTTAGCATTTAGAAATAAGACAGTAAATTTTACCAGGAAGCAGTTCTTCAGTAAAGAAGCCTGCAAATACCACTTCAATATATGTGGAACTTCAGTCAGTTTTTGGTTTTTTGTTTTTTTTTTTTTTTAATTTCTTTTTCCCAAATTTAACTCACTGAATCCTTTATCTAAGGCTTTTGATCATGGTTCTTTGCTGATCACAATCTGATCAGCTTGCAAACAAAAGTTTACATCAATTCACAGATGTCAACACGCAGCTCTTATCTGTTTCGATCCAGAAATTCCAGGAAATTATCACATGGAGTTCTCTGCGTGCCCTTCCAGAGCACAGTCTTTCAGGCTAATCTGTAAGATAGTGGTTGAGGTCAGATCTACGCATATTAAAGTGTTTATTTCCCAGGGGAGAAATAGCCCAGCCCCTTCACTGTGGGAAAATTGTATTTTATTTTCTAAGTTTCTCTAGTTTTGTTCTCTTCTATTATCCTCAGGTTTCCATATAGCTGACTGCGGTTACCTCATAATTGTTTTAATACATGCACACGATGCTGGCAAAAGTTCTTCTCAAAACCACAGTGCAAATCTGATTTGTGTCTGAAGACAGGTTTTTACTCACAAAATATTTCAGGGATATAGTTTTGAAAAAACAGACAAGAATGACAGAATATTCTGGAGCAGGAAAGGACCCACAAGAATTGTTGAGTCCAAGTAGTAAGTGAGCAGCCCATATGGGGATCAAACCTGCGGCCTTGGCATTATTAGATGTTTTCTTCTTCCTGTGTATTTGGAGATTATCTTTTCTACCTCTAGGTGTAATATTTTGTATATACATCCTTTTCAAAAGCAATTTAGGAATTTTAGATCTACTCCTCTGCACATAATTGGCAGCAGATTTTGACATTAGCTTTTTTTTAAGTGGAAACAAAGCAAAGTTCTATTGCAATTGAAGAGCACTGACTATTAGGAGACCTTCAAACTTCTAGATTTTCTTAGTTTGGAAATGAATTTTGTTTTATTTTACTGCCCTATATACTCTTAAGTACCCTCTAGGTACCTCCCATCTGGTTCATGACAGTGGCTACCCTCAGGTCACCGTAGAGACTCAGATGCTGCACCCATGTCCCCGGCAGTGATGCCTTAAGTTTTAGCTTTCATGTTTTTCAGATTCTGTTCTGCCTAGGGGTGTAGTTCTGAGCCTCATATTAAGTGCTAGTAAGCTCTCTTCAGAGAGTAGGTAGACAAAACAAATCCTTTTCCTGCTAGAGACCAACAACAATTTTCAGGCCCAAAAACATAAACAACAGTGGACTGAAGAGAGAAACAAGACTGATAAGACCTCACGACCTGACAATTGGGCCCCAATATGCAAATGGATCAAAATTTATAAAACTGTAAGGCCTCTTGACAAGTCAGCCATTTTTGTGACCATTCTAAGTCCACCTTGGGTATAACCCTGGTCAGGATCTTGTCCTGCCCAAGGTGTATCCTAAAGGCCTTTCAATAAATATCTACTTTATTCTCTAGCTCTGTCCAGTTTCTGTTTCAGCGTTCCCAAGGCATCAGCAGGACAAGCAGCTAACATAACATGGAGGAATAGGATCTGTGTTGGTAGAAATCATTGACCATCTCCCTTCTAGGATAAAGTCTAACAAGAAAATATGAAAAATTTATGCAGCTAGACTGATCCTGCTCCACAGGTCATGGGACTTGTGTGCTTCCATGTAGCCACCCTTTCCCAGTGGGCAAACATTTCTGTCCTCCAGGCCTCGTTTCCTTGGCTTGTACAACGTTCTTTGAACTTCAGATTTAGGTATCCCTTCTAATTAATGATCATTTCACACTGTCTTCAAAAGCCATTGGAGTTTGATTAGCCAGCAAATAAAAATGGCTTCATTTTCTCCTCTGGGTACATATTTCCTCTGTCTCCTTGGCAATTAATTGAGTAGGCGAATAATAGTCGGTGTGCTTTAACAGTCCGTGTACGGAAGGCAATACCAGCCTGGTCACCAGGAGAGCTTCACTACCATTAAGCACTTAGAAAATCTGATCCTCCAAAGGGAGAAAGCAGCTAGGTCAGTGCACCCTGTTACATGGAGCCCTGATGGCTCCTGTGCAGCTGGAGCATGGAAAACACAGCATGCAGCCTGCCTTTGTCGTGGATACTCACCTGTCCATGGAGATGTCAGCCTGGAAGCTGCTTTAAGAGGGAAACAGAAAACATATTCTTGTTTGTCCTTAGCCAAATGTGAAAATGCTAACCTTTGGAGAAGTCTAGACTAATTCCACAGAAAATGATGAAGTGGGTCTACTATAGCTTGCAGACCAAAATCTGCAAATTGATGAGATGTCCTTCCTTTTATTATTATTACCCCTAAGATGTTGTGCATTTCAACAGCAAGTTTTTTCCAGGCTAGAACGAGAGCAGGAGAAGTCCCTCAAATGTTTTGCTATTCTCAGCACAGTATTTAGGCAACACATATGTGAGAACAGTGAATGAATATGCCAATCATCTCATCGCACAAATCAGGCAAAATGCAGCATGTGAATGAAATCAAATAGGTATTAAATTTGTCCTGTGATGAAGACATCAAGAACAGGGAGTACTGGATAGCCTCCAGTTCATCTGGATACATTGTGCCTTATTGAAATATTGCTAACAGAGAAAACTGGCTGTCATGCTTCCCAATGAGGTGCTGAGTTCAGAGGAACAAGCTGGAGGAAAGAAACCTTTCAGCAAGTGCCATTTTTTAAATTCTCTTGGCCTTGGAGTGTACTAAGGCATTGTATGTATTAAGTGTAAGCAGATCCATGTGCATATAATCAAATTGACATCGAGAGGTGCTGAACTTGTTTCCACAACACTTAAAGCAGGTCTTCGTCTTTCACAGGGGTGAGAGGTGTTTCTGTCATTATCTACAGGCAAGATCTGAATACCAAACTCTCTGAATGCAGCAAAGTGTGTGCAGTGATTCAACAAGCAGAAGTACTTTTAAACACAGTCTGGAATCCTTTTTATTGACCAGTCCTGTTTCTTGGATTGTAATAGAAAACACCTAGAGTTTTCATGGGAGGTCAATGATCAGGAGATGCTTTGTTGCCAGTGACAGTCCTGCATCTCTTCAAATATATCAAAATACTAGAAACAAAATGCTGTGATGATTAATGATTCATCATTAATAGCCACCAAGATACAAGGTTAATTGACATCCACTGGCACATCTTGGGCACAGCCATGAACATTCCCCTTTCACATAGGCTCCCATCTCTACATAGGTGGGCACAGAAATCACCTCTTGTGTTTTCTCTCTCTTCTGAGCAAGGATTCTTACAACATAAACTATTATCCTTCTCTGTAGTAGTATAAAACTAATTAGTAACTGTTACTTTTAAAAGTCTTGGCATTATGAAATTGATCTGGCAACACTGGCGTGCTTTCTACTTTGCTTTTCTTCATAAAAACCTGAGTATACAATGAAATTAGAAGGTGACTCTTTAACCTTCTGCAAATTTTAGTTCAGAACTTTTCCCATGAGGAACACAGCCAAGAAAATTTGTAAGACCCTGATTAAACAAAATGTTTACCTCCTAGAGTTGCAGTCTGAGTTGAATTCTTAAATATATTGCAGGCTAAACATGGAAGTGCTGAAAGCTATTCACAAGACGAAGCAAGGCCACAATGTTGCTGTTCAACCTCCCAGATCCTTCCAAGGCTTTCTTAGGTTCTCAAGCTACTTTATTGTCCCACAGAACTGCCCCACAAAAATCAAATCAAGTAACCTAATACTGGTGGGTAGGAAAATGAGTAAAAAACAAAAATTATCACAGTAGTAGAAACTTTTTGTCAAGACCTTTCTTGACAGAGTAGTCGTAGTTGAAAAGTAGATATATACACACAAGTAAGTGTCTACCGCTTAGGTTCATGAAATAAAACCTGCTCATGTGTATTGCCAGTCTCAGGACCTTGGATTATCAATCCTTTAGGAGAAAGGCAGGCTTCCTTTCGTTTTGTGTTCAGTCCTAGCTGCATTACCAACAGCAGAAATTCAAACATAACCCCACTCTGCGCCTGGTGAAGAATAGCTAGGAAAGATTTCAGCAGACAAATCATTGTTTTGTGCAGTCAACTCACCATGATTCCCACAACTGACATTTGTGTTCTGTATCATTAGTTCAGCATCACAAGTTGCTCAATACTGAACAGTTCTGGGTTTTCACACAGAACTGCTTTTATTTATGTCCCCACAACACTGGAGGACTGAGAAGCTCAGACTGAGACAGAGGCTTCAGAGAAGGGAAGAACTGAGACAGAGAAGGGAAATAAAGACACTGGACATTTAAATGACTTCTTCAGGGATATACAAGTGTCTGGAAGCATAGGCATGTTACTGAGCAAAAAATAAAATTAGCTGTCACCTGATGTCATGCTCTAATTTGACAAAGCAATACTGACTTTAGGAGGCAAGGACAATCCTAGAGCATCATGATTTTGATAGTTTAAAGGATCCATTTTCCATTGATTTTGGAACAATGCTGACTCAGACCAGAAGTTCTGCATAAAGGCAAAAAGCTCAAGTATTAACTCTTTGAGCCCCATACTTTATCTCAATTGTGTCATCTCACGTGCAGAAATACCATAATATCTACCTTCTCTGACAACTACCATAACTTTTTTTTTCCCTGAAAATTTACTTCATTGGATGGTTCCTTATTTCCATATTACTGCTAATCTGACAAAGGCAGCTGTAGGTGCTAATAGATCAGTGTAACTAGGACTGCCTTACTTTCCTCATGGCAATCGGAGACCAACCTTTGCTGACATACCCAGCACTTTAGTCTAACAAAGGCATGGGGAATTCTTGTTGCTCTTCTGTCACTAGGGTGACACCTTGCTTTGGTTTAAAATATTTGTTAGTGTCACTCACTGGTGACAAATAGATTATCACCTTGGCAATGGCTTCATTTTCAAGATATGAAAAGATGTGAGGTGATATTTTTCCAAAGTTTATTGACAGTACTGGTTTTGTGAGTGCTTTCCATTAGGAAAAGACAAGAAGAAAGCAAAACTGTGACATGGCAAGCTAAACTTATCTCCTGTGCTAAAGAGTTATCTTTACTTATTCTCATTGCTAATGGGCTCTTTCCCATTTCTTTTTCCCTAGTATCATCATGTCTCAGCCCACACTGATCTCTCCTGCAGCCCTACAATTTCCCCTCCCCACCATGAGGTTGTGCTCCAACACCCAGAGCAGGCTGCTCTGTGCCAGTCCCCTGCCTGCCTGCTGGGAGCAGCTGTTGGGCCAGCAGATGCCTCTCAGACCTCTGAAAGCCTTCTCCCAGGCCCCAGCCACCCTGGCCAGGGGCCAGGAGCTGCTGTCACCACCAGACCCATAGGAAAGGAAGTACGTTCCCTGCTCGGCGCACTGCCCAGCTCTTCACCAGATGGGGCAACTGGGAAGGAGATGTCACAGAGGCAGGAGTTGGCCCCTCACTCTACCAGTAGCAGACCAGCCTTGCCCAGAGAAAATTTCCTCTGGATTGTCCTACCTCCCTATAAAATATCACCAGATGCAGGGATGGGATGATAGATGCTTTTAAGGCAGAAGGTCTCAAAGTGTGTGTGCCCATAGTCTTACTGCTGCTATTGCTGCTACCAGCTGAAGAAAGGAACATCGAGTCCTCAATACTGTCCCAATAAGGCTGGGAGAGGAAAAGAACTCGAAGAATACCTGAAAGGAATGCAAGGAACACACATACCAAGAGACTTGCCAAAATACAGGATGCATCACTACCACTAGCACTCCAGTGGATGATCATGCATTTATTTTGAGATAGAGTATGGGAAGCATTAAATGGGACTGGGATCTTATAATGAAAGTGTTCAGTTTGTATTGTAGAAACAGTGAGTAGCACCCATTTGCAGCCTTTTACTAATAAATGGGCAACCATATAATACCCAGTTGTTAGAAGAAACTTAAAAGATGCTCACCAGAAGACTAGAAGACAAAAAGCAGTCTCTGTTAAAACACAAGTCATGGATCATTTAAAAAAAAAAAAAATTAGTGTTCTTCTTTGCTGTAATTTAGTCATCCAGCTAAGGATATGGATCATTTAAAGTAACAGATTTTGCTTGTGCCTCTGAAGGCAGCATCCAGGTAGTTTGAAAAGGATTCCTGATCAGCTTCTGTTCCAATCACTGCTTTTCTTGCTTTTTATGCTGGGAGCTGTCATGCCCAGAACTCCCTCATTGCCAGGGGTCACATTAGCAGTTGTGTCCAGCCCCTGCAGTTATGGAGCTGAGAGGTGGCTGTGGCACAATGATGCTGCAGGTGTAGCTCCCCGGACCTTGGCACTACCAGGCACCAGGCAGGGATCCTGAAATGGGTCACAACAGACACCTGGGGCAGGAGCAGACTGATTAGACCAGTGGGGTGTTGAAGCTTCTCTGACTTGTCCAAGAGTTTCCCTGCAGGTGGATGTAACATTCATGGTAGGAGTGGTAAGAGGTATAGACTGACAAGCCAGGTTTGGGGAAAAGGAGGACACCTAAGTGCTTTGCTGAACTGAAGCTTTAGGACTCTGTCAGGCTATGGAGAACACATATGCTGTCTGAGTGTCTGCAATGCACACTGGAAGGAGGAAAACGTGGGACTGAATTAGCACTGTGGTCAATTATGTGCCAAAGCTGTAACAGTGGAGCTGGGAGGTGGCAAAGGACAGTGACAACTGTGCACAGGATTGCCCATTCCTTGTGGAGAGCCTGCTCCCCACTCCTCACTCCCCATATTGTCTCTGCCAGCTCAGTCCATCCCGGGCACACAAAGGCAAAGGTGCTGCACAGAACCCAGAGCAGCCCCTTGTTAGCCCATTGGTTTCTCCACCTTTCCCGTGGGGGAAAGTCACTACCTGGGGCCGTCCCTGGCTCCCACCAGTACAGCCCCATGCCCCTGGCACCAGGCTGGGTGCTGCCCGAGGTCTGCAGTGTAGTCGGCCTCCCGCTGCTGGGGCTGGCTGCCTGCTGCTCAGCTGTCCCGTGCAGCAGCCCCAGGGCTTGGGTTACAGGACAGTTTCTAACTTTGTGCCTGTCCCAAGGCATCAGGGCAGAAGCACATGATTTTTAATTTATGAGTTCACCCATAGAGCTGTCACTTTCAAGGCAGGTGTTAAGAAACTGGCAGGGGGCCCGAGCAAAGAAAAAGACTGACCTCACCCCGAAATAATGGTGGCCAACATGGTCACAGGACCAGAGAGTATTGACATAAGCGGGCTTTAAAAATAACTAGGTCATCCCGCTAGGCTAGCTCACTGTCTTATACAAAGGAGCCATGAGGTACCAATTTATAGTAAAAGTAGGAATGCCAACAGCTATTCAAGGGGTTGAACAAATGTGTAGCATTTTGAGTCATTATTTTATTTAGCTTTTTAAATTCTCCTACCCCAATCAAACGCTAAGTCACCACTAGACAGCATCAGAATAAGGCAAGCTTTCAAGGTCCATGCATGGCGATAGCATCGGACACTGGGCAGCTGTGGTTGTAGAGTGGTCACTGCTCTGCCTGGTGGCTGCAGCTACCGCACTTCAGATCCAAGTCAAGGCAAAAATCTAAAATGGCTCTTGGACTAAATAATCCTCGTAGGCCTCTTCCAGCTGAACTATTCCAGTCTGAAAATGAAGCAAAGGTCACAAACAAATAAACATTTTGTTGCAGAGGAAAGTCGCTGAATATGTGTTAATAGAACCTGGCCTTAGGAAAAAGGGAGAGGAAATCCAGAGAGGAAATTACTATTTCTTTACCTAATCCAAGCTTTGGAAAAAATCTTAAAGCACGCTGTTCTCCATTCAGATTTGAGGTGGGGCTGAGTGCCTTCAGACAAATGCTGGTTTGCAAAACACACTTCACACCTCCTACGATCAGGGCATTTCACTGCAATTCCTAAGAGGAGAGAAACAAGATTTGGCTTAGAGAGAAACCTCAAATAGTTCCAGTAATTATGAGAGTAATAAGGCCAATAGTGACTTAGGTTTTGACATCTGCATCCACAGTCACCTATTCCTGGATTTTTGGCACCCATTTAATTCCACACACAGTTGAAGAATGCTTACTGCTGCTCCTGTCCTCTTCACTCGGTCTGTCTTTGGAGAGAAAGCGTGATTTTTCTCGTAGAAAACTCTTTTACAATCACTCTTTCATACCACCTGAGCAGTGCAAAGGGAGCGGACAAGAACAGAGACTAGATACTTCCTGCTGCAGCTCTGGAGAATACAGACACTGCGTGCTCAGGAGCAGAAAAATTAAAGTCATGTACTGCTTAACATTATTGCTTTTGTCAACAGTATAAGCTGACAGCAAACTCTTCTCAGTCTCTGCTTCCTAAAGGAAAATTGCTCCTCAGCAAGAGCTTACAGCACCCTTCTATTCAGCCAAACTGTTCCTCTCAGCCAGGAAAACAGAAACAAATAATTACAACATGGAAAACGCTTGCTTTTGCTTTGACCAAGCATGCCTTTGAGTCAGCTGTTAAAGGTTTGTCACATGGTGACCATTCCTCATCTGGGTAACTAGCGAACTACCATAAAAAGTCCAGTGTCGTTGGCATTAGGTTGTTGGTCAAGCTTGTAAGGCAGTTTTCTAAATCAAGACATCGTGTTACCAGAGGTCAATAGTTTGCTATTTCACGCTTGATTATTTCCATGCTCCTTCTAAAAACTACTTGTTAATTTTCAATTTCTCAACTAAGCCTTAAAGACATCAAAAATATCTTGTTCCAGTAAGACACCTAGTCTGCTGCTTCTCTCATTCAGCTTTAGCATTCTCAGGAATGCTAAAGCTGAATTCATTCTCTTCACCCCGGGAAAGGGCAGCACTGTGTCCCCCGTACCATGCTTAATTTATATCTTGTTTTTCCATTGCAACTTGCATTACAAGCACAGCTCCTATCTTTTCAGTTGTGAAAGACTTCTGTAGCTCAGCCCTGAAGGCATTGAAGTGAATAGCAAAAAATATTTAAAATTAACCAGGGGAATTACAACCAATATGTATTTTAACACCTTTTTATAAAAAATCTTTTCTAAGATATCCATTTTATAAAACAGACTGAAAACAGGCCCTAAGGAGTTTGCAGCATTTCATGACAAATTGTAATTGACAGGCCAATTAAAGAAGAAATACCCTCAACAAGGCAGATTCTGTGAGCCCACATATCTTATTAAAGTGACAGGCCACTTAATTAGTTTCAAATGGAATTAGGAGCTTGTTCCATTTTTCTTTTCCAGTAATATGTCCCTCCCAATTATCCATATCCTGTTTCATTCATTTTGACTGTAAACACTTGTCCAATATAACAGATCCTTTCTTAGTCAGTGTACTGCAGATGAGATTTGGCGAAGCCATCGTGCTGTAGTTCTAAGTTGGGGCAACCCTCTTTGGTGTTTTCCCTGCTGCAGCACAGCTGAGAATTATGTTGACCAGCCAAATGATTATAATTTCTGGATAAGTAACAGGGAAAAAAAATGACCCTATAAAAATGGCATTCCTAGCCATGTCAAAGAACTCTTATAGGCCACCACAGAGCAACAGTAGAGCCTGCAAGGTGAAGACAACGTAAACTCTGAGATAGCTGTAATTTGCCAATTTAGCCCTATCAGTAGATACTTCTCATGGTATCTGCCCCAGAAAGATATATTTTTCAAGTGATCTTTTAGTTGTTTGGTTTGCATGCGTGTTACGTCCAGAGAAAGGAAACTAAGCTGGACTTTGATAGCTCAGCTAAAATAACCCCTGGTAAGTGTTTTTGACCCTGCCGAAAGAAACAATTAAACAAGACATACAGAGTATATTAAAGTCTTGACTCTTCAAGTTACTGACACCTTTGCTGGTGATGACAGTCTAGGGACAGGAAGATCAAATCTTGTACTTAATACCCATTAGTCCAAGGCTCCGTGAGAATCTTTAACCGAGCATAAATAACTTCTCTAGATAATATCCATCTGACTGTTAATTATACTGATTGGTCTGGTATTAACCTTCCAAATATTGGACAAAAACAGTATTAATGTTTTTTAAATGCCAATATTTGGCTTACATCTGGCTGTGTAGTTTTCCCACACATGTGCATCTAACAGGTTCTATATTCTTAGTTAAAGTAGAAGGACAAGTATCCCTGAACCTCCCTAGACTTGTGCTGCTAAATTGCTTAGCAAAAGGTGAAATTAACTATTTAGAATTTTGGGAGTAGGGAAAATTTTTCAAAATCATTTTACTGAAAATACACAAGGGAGGGGTCAGTTAAGTAGTTCTCACAATACTGATCCATAGCCAGGAAAGTTACTCTGGGACAGTGGGGACACAGAGTCTCTCCAGGCCCAACTCCATAACTTACCTGTTAAGTCCTTCAGTAGAGAAGGACTGAGATCAGTGCTTCCAGTACTCAGTGACCCCTCCTTCACCTCATGTCCAGGGAGAAGGATGTCAGGGCTGTGAAATTTGGTTTGGACTGCTTTCTTAAATGGTGAAAAATTATTTCTAGGCACTAAATTCACTAAAAAACCAAACAAATAATAGCTCATTTCTGCTAAACCTGATCACAGTTGTGAGTCAACAATAAGCCATCCAGGCAGGTGGAAGCATTGCACATTGGAGTTTTGTACCAGACTACCTAAACATAAATAAACTCCAAACAATAGCCAGAGTTGCTGGGTAGCTGCTTGGTGCTTCATAGTTATTCTCATTATGTTACAGGTTAAAGTAGGTTACATGTTCGAAGGCAACCTGCCAGCAGACATCTTGATTAGCTATTTCCAGGCTGAAATCACCCACACAGTTCACTTCTTGATAATTAATTCTATACAGCACATGTATAGTTGCAGTCACAGAAAAGCTGTTGTTAATGATTCTGACACATTTGTTAAGATTATACCAAAATTTGCATGTAAGAAAGGATTCCATCTCTTTCTATTTTTATTGTTAATATACATTTGCTACTCAAAGAGCAAGAGATTTAATTTTGGAAGGGCATAGTATTCCCAGGCAAAGATGATCATAGAAGTAAATGTTGTTTGGTGGAAACACTGATATACATCCAAGACTGTGTCAGGCAGAAGAGCATCTGAATTATTTACATGTCTGCCATTTTCTAACTATATGCTGGAATAATTTTTATATACGGTGGGTATGTTGATTGAAATCTGTTGTACAAAAGTGAAAACATGCAGTAGTCCATGTTTATTTTTCCCTTCCATGTCTAATTGACTGGCAACATCAGTGGACAGAGGAGAACAGTGCTACTGTTTTAAAGGGAATTTCCCTGCTTGTTCTTAAACATCTGTCCTTGCAGTCAATGAAACAGTAATTCTGGGTTTGAACCCAGTACAGGCTGCAAGTGTTCTGCTTGGAACCACAGCTTCAGCTTCCCTAGTAATGCTCCCAGTTTGCATTTAAGACTTCCCAGTATATCCAGTTCCCTGGTTGCTCCTGTAGTCACTGGAGCAACTTAATCACTAAATAAGAATTTTATGGAAGTGCTTTTCATAGTGAAAATTCCTTTGCTGGCCTATCATATTTTTTTCCATATTCTTTCTTTTTTTCCCCTTATCATTGCAATCAGGGATATTTTCAGCTCAGATTATTATGAGGAGAAGGATACAACATAAATATCGAAGGTGTTTTCACCAAACTAAGTGAACATACAGAAGTGTTTCTACCTGATAGACCCAATACATAAGGTGTTCAGAGGTTCAAAGTGTTCATATGGTACAGTGTTCAGTGTCCAATGGAGAAATAGTTCAGATGTTCAGAATTCAAAATCTGCAGTGCATGCTCATCCGCAGATATTTTCCTTCATTAAAATATCATCTCTTTAATTAACTGCAGTATTCTGTTTTGTTCTTTTGCAGAAAGGTTTGCCCAAGGTGCTGTTGCTCTTTAACACCTCCTACAACCCTAAGGATTGTGTAAACTGTTACCAATCCTAATGCAACAAACTTCTACTATTAAAATTCTTTTCATTGAGGAAACATAAGGAAAAGTTGTTTTGTTTTCTGTTGGAATCAAATAAAAGTTAGAGATTCATTCACTGCATTGTGTAACAAAAAAAAAACCAACATGCTGCCTCAGAAAGTCACCAGCCTAAAGGGTTGTTAGAAACTCTATTTGGAAAGATTTCTGGGATTTCAAGAAATACCTTTAAAAAGAAATCACAGTGGTACTGCTTTTTCTCATAAGCAGATGAATTGATTGGAAAAAAAAAAAAAAAGCAGTATACATCTCTGGGAAGTAAGGCTTGGGAGGACAAAGTGGAATGGATACCTCTCAGTGGACATCTTGTAGGCTCACGTTTCACAGTCCAGTCTGTTCCCATCAGTTCCAGTTGCTAGATTAGTTCCTATTAAGTGTTCCATTTAACTCCCTATTAAGTGTTCCATTTAAGTCCCTCCCCTGTACCTTTTATGCCACACTGCTCCTCAGAGGACAACTTGATCTGAAACAAATATGACTTGCATACAAGACTGTGTTTTGACATAGTCACATAAAAGGATTTTTGCATGTTACAATGAGAAGACCATTGGCGAAGGTCTCACAAATTAGAACCATCCATAAGATAAACACACAAAGATGTTAATAAAACTTCATTTGGGGAATTAATATGACAGCTTTTTTGAAATAGGAACAGCTATAGATGTGAAATAACATATACAGAAGTACTTATTATTTCTTTAAATTAAACTGTAAGTGGATTTTTTATTTGGTGAAATATATTTTAAACATTTAAAATGTTTTGCACCATTTAAATAAGGTCACAAAGTTGCACATTCCCTGGCTCTGTGCACTACAGTCTTCACTACTAGAAGCATTCAACTAAGTGTTCAGGTCCCTGCCTATTCAAGAGCCTTTCCTTAAATGCAGGTGTATATAGCAATACTTAAATGTATGGACAGGCCCTTTTCTCAACTGCCATTCACCTTGTCAAATTTAAAAGACCTGCACATTTTGTGCAGAAGTAATTAGCTGTCATCACTTCTTGTGACCTAATGAAAAGATAGGGTTCAGTTTGGTTGAGGCCAAAGCTGCTAAGGGCAACCAGGTTGTCACATTCTGGTAAGGAATAAACCATCCTGGTCTCAGCATTTCCCTGGAAGCCTTTCACCTGTAAATCCCATGTGTAAGTGAGGTCAGCCTTGGAAGCAGTAAGCAGTCATTGCCTCTCTGGACTGCAGGCCAGCAGGGAAAATGAGTTGGTGGTCTCAACCCAGGTGGGTGTGCATGGCAAAAATCCCCAGCATAAGCGAAATCCTTGATGGCAGAAGTCACATCAGAAGGAGCCAGGACAAAAGTAAGCAGGAAAACACATAGGCCAGCACAGGACTCCACTCTCCTCCAAACAGGAGGGAGAGGGGTGAAAGGAAAAGTTTCTGTAGCAAGTCATACAAACTAGTCAGCATGGTAGGAATCACTGACAGTGTCTAGGCTGTATTTTTCAGATGCACAATGTCCAAAGAAAACCTGAGACACTTCTCTAGACAAAGTTAAATTTTGCACAAAGAGAGAAACAGAACACAGCACACTATACGGGCACTCTGAAAATATTAAACATTCTCTAACTAATTCTGAAGTACTGTTGCAAAAGAAAAGACTGCTCCTGTGTTCCTGTGGGACAGATGGGGAGCTAGTGACTTAATAACTTGTCCCTACGTCACTTAGAAAATCTTCATCACAAATTAAAGCAAAAGTTCAGGACTACTAACTTTCGCCTCCACTGAAGTCTTGTCATCAAATGCATAAGTACTACAAAGGCTAACACAGTCAATTTTTCTTTAATTGACCAGATGGCAAAGATATGGAAGGAAGAAGCAGCAGAAAATTTCCTTTCCCTGCCACTGGGGAAGAAGGGAAAATGGTTTCTTTTATCAGAAAGAAACAAAATGGTTATGGCTGATTATGCAGGGACAGTCAAAAAATGTAAATCCCCAGCTATTAGATAACCCTCCAGCTCCTCTCCTCTAGCTGAAGCACGTATTCCCACATCGTCTCATGCACATTCAGAGCCACTAATAACTAATTACTTTCAGACCTGCCTCCTTTCCCTAAAAATGACAGATGACAGTGGTCTAGAGCAGGTCTGCCCAGACTCATACTCCTGCTGTCCCAGCCTCTGCCTGGCTGCCCCTGCAGGAGGCTGGCCGGCGTGGTGAGTTAAGCCTAAGATTCTCAGGATTCCCCACAACATAACAGCAATGCTTCAGAGAGTTTCTGCAGCTTGTTATGGGGGATGCCATGCATGGTTACCAGAGGGTATCTTTTCATTTAGTCTGAATGCTTGGCACCCTCAGACCGTAAACAGAAGCCTAGGTAGAAATAGATGGAATTATTTACTTACACTTCTAGTGATGAAAATGATTAGTCAATTAACTTTACTAATATACAGTATCTTGTGAGAAGATAAGATGTCAACAGGCAAAACTAGCCTCCAGGTCGTGTCAAAAAGAGCAAGCCTGCTGGTATATACATTGATTTATGGTGAACTATGACAAGTATGTAAATTATGAGAGTTCCCTTTTATGTTTACATTTGTGCATTTTTCTTTGACTATTTCTGATGATAAACATACTAGTGCAGCTATTTATAATTTGATATCATTGACAGGAAAGCATTCAGCCTGGAGAGATATCCCTCAGCCCCAATTTCCTGTACTATAAGGGGCTGAAGGCACCATGTTGGCAAATATCTTCAAGGAAAAAATGGCAGCTAAAATTGGCCACAATGACATTACAGGGATGTAATGAAAAAAAAAAAAAAAGGAAAAAAATCCAGATGAAAAAGTTTATAAGATGAGATAGGTTTAATTAGTTATTCAGTTAAGTAGTCCAGCTGGACAATTACAGATGGCTACCAATTCCATTACATAACCATGAAGCAATGTGTTCATGAGCTTCTATTTGTGCACCACTGTATCCACCCAGGATGTCTAAATCTCTTTTCAGTACACGAGAGTTACAGGGCTATGGTCCTGCATGTGTTATACACAACACACAAAACCATTTCTTGGTGTCTCAAACCTTGTAGATGCTTCAAGCTGGCTCCGACTGAACGGCCAGCTCAGGAAGGGAACATGCTATGAGCATGGACAGCCTTGACCAGAGGATTACACTCATTTTATGCAAATGCAACTTCACTCTTTCACTGTGCACTTCCACCATCCTCAGTCTAATCTGCTGCTCTAATTCTACCAAAAGAAACAGAACCCTAGTGATTATAACTAAGGAACAGGGTTCCCTTACACAAATGTATCTAAGTGAAAGTATTCAAGGAATTAATTTTAAAAATGCTCTTTGGATCAAACCTGTCCCAAATTCTCAGTTTGGCAAAAGTCATGTGAAGAGTTCTGCCACAGGAACTCTGTGAACTCCCTATGTCTTTGATTTCAGTGGGCTGTTTTGATGAAGACTAAATCCAAGTATTATGTTCTCCAGAGATCATCCTTTAGAGATTACCTTTGAACATTCACATTCCATCTTTGGTGAGAGCCACTGTGGTGGTTTTTTATGTTCGCCGATTGAGAGATAGGATTTTGGAAGGAAAAAAAGGTGAAACGGGCTCAACTTAGAAGTAAAAAGATAGTTTATTAACACACAATAAGGAAAAGAAGAGAAAATGAAACTTTCAAAAC
>VXBB01001976.1:232-26855 GCA_013399915.1 Illadopsis cleaveri | reverse complement strand
CCCAGCCCGGGAGTCCCCGGGCCAGGCGGGCCTCCCATGGAAGCCCGGGCCCGGGCCTAGGCAGGCCTGGCCGTCCCGGCCCCCTCTAAAGGAGAGGGAGCCAGGACTGCCTTACCTCCTGTGAAGCCAGATGGAAGAGAGCGACCCCAACCTTCCTTCCAACTTTTAAAGCTGTGTGTTTCCCAGAGATAGATCCCTACATGCAATTGGCTATTTTGGTTGTCAGTTTAAAGGAATTCACCTATTGCACTTCACCATCTGTGCTAAACCAGCACAGCCACTCAAAACAATTTGGACTCTCCAGAGCATCAAGAATCCTTTCAGAAACCATGATGATTTACTCCAGCCGATAGCCAACACATAGTCCAGAACATGAAGAGCAACACGCCTGTGCTTGTCCATATGACCATAAAACCAAAACCTGCCTGCACCTTTCTGGCCAATTCTGTGCATCCAGACATCTTTTTTGCTGTAGCACCAACAACTCCGGCCTAGAACCAGCAGCAAGCACATTACTTGGATCTGATTCTACCCTGAACTACTCTCATATGTCTGTAAAAATTTAGAAGAAAATTACCGTCTACCTTAGCACAGCCAGAGCAGTCATCTGCAATTTAATTATTTCCATTGGAGGTTACTTACAAAGCTATCCAGTCCCTGGCATCCCCAGATATCAGCTGTGAAAAAAATGTCACATCTCAACACTCTCAAAGCTTGAATTCAGATCTAAACTTTGAGCAAATTCACAGGCATAAAAATTGTGCAAAAAAACTCTCACCTGAGTGAATCCTGAACAAGGATTAGCCAAGCACAGTCACAATTTCTTCAGGATATGGGAGTATTTCCACAGAAGCTTTCAGATGAGTGAAGGAGAAGAGGCAAGGCCACACCATTGTTTTTTTTTCTTTTTTTTACAGCTGCCACACGTTCCATCCAGTGACATCATCTCTGCCAATAGCTTCAGAGAGGTATGGCACAACTGCTGGGCCCCTGTAGGCTGCTTAATGGTCTGAGGGTCTGGAAGAAAACCTGGAAATTACAGGGGGAAAATGCTGTTTTGTTCACCATTACTTTTTTTCTGTGAATGTCTGCAAAAAGAAATTGGAAAGCTTTGAAAAAAATTTAAAGGAAACATTTTCCACATAGAAAAGGTAATTTCTCTTGGAAGAAACAGTAAGAGAACCTCTACTGTCTTTTTCTTAAAGGATGTAGCTGCTGAACATCAAGTAATCAATAATCTATCTATAAAATTAAGCCTTCCACGTGACGTTACTCCACTGAAAAACTTGCAGCTTTGAGTTATTAAAATTCCTCTATTCCTTAGGTCAAATGGCTTAGTATTGTATAGTGTTAGCAATACAAAAACATCTCCACATATACGTCCATGAAGTAAAGCTGAGTGTTAGCTATTAGGTCAATTTTCATTATTTAAACCCAGAGAACACATACACAAAGTTCTTAGGAAGGGGTGATGTAGTTAGACAAGCACATAAAAGAGACTACTATTCTTGCAAAACTTTAATCTCTTGTATTCTTAAACCAGCCAGGATTAGGCACTTGTATTTCCACTACTTCCAGCAGAAACATAGACTTGTTCTTCTTACTAAAGAGTATAATTCACATTCTCAAAGTTAAGAAAATTTTCTTTTGGTAAGAAGTAAATAGTCCACATAGGTATTTCAACCTTCACTTATTAGAAAATAAACGGCTGCAAGAAAACCCAAAAAACCTTGTGGAGGAATGCTACTTCCTGTGGCTTCAAAACTTAAGGAAACTTTGCACCTCCAACTCTAACTAGAAGCCAGAAGAAATTACCCAGGGCATCAAAAAATACGTTTAATAAGCTGCTGAACAAAAAGCTGTTTTGACCTCTTGGTTTAACCATGTGTATAAGAGGGAGATAATGTCCTATTTTATTAAACAGAGGCTATCTAAGAAGTTGAAATGAAAGAGGAGTCAAAGATTCCTGTTCTGTAAGAAAATCAGCCATTGCCTGCATAATAGAAATCTCTCCCCTTTTCTTGATAGGAAGGAAGAAAACAAGACTTAAGTCACTGATTCCAAGAAGCACTAGGCCTTATCTCTTGTCAGGAATATCTACACAAATCACCTGGAGGCAGGTTGTTGTGTTCTGCCAAATTGTAAGTAACAGAAATAATGTAAAATAAAAAAGTGAGCCCATCATATGAGCTCAGTTATCCTGCTAGATCCTGAGAACAGTACCTTGGAATGGGAGTAAGGGCTAGGGAAGTACTCATCATTGGGTACAGTCACAGTCTTATTAAACAACCAGTTCTCAATCCCCCCCATGGATGGGTCACACACAATAAGCCATGGGGTCAAAATCTTCAAGAGTCAGTAAGGTATGTCTGCCTTAAAACCAGTTTGGAGGAAGCCTAATGGCAGAACCAGCAGGAGTCAGTTTGGATCTGGGAAGAGTCTAAGCAATAACAGGAGTGAGATCTTCCACAGAAGGCAGACGGTGCAACTTCTCTCAGTAACTGCCCATCAACATTAAGTGGAAGAGTCTCTGCTCTGAGTACACAGCTCACTTCATACACGCTCAGTTATGTGTAGTGTAGTGTAGTGTGTGTGTGTGCGTGTGTGTGTATGTGTGCATATTGCTTTTAAGACACCAAAACAAAACCCCTCAAATGCACGTATCCTTCTGCAGGAAAAGATGGGAGAATAGATGTGGGCTAAGTGTTGACTGCATTGCACATAGCAATACTGTAAGACACTCAGTCTAATGATGAACAGAGTAGCTGAATATATTGGGAGTAGGAATGATTTTTAGCATAAAACCTCTACATTTGTGTAAATAAACTCTGTAAAACGTGTCTAGACTTGCCTGCTGCTAAAAACAGCACCAACATGAACATAAAGCAAACAATACTAATTTCTTCACATATTGTGGTAGAGACCAGATTGATAGTTATTAATTTTAAAAGCCAAAGTATGGCATGTAATCTTATGTTTTACAGATCCAGCTCAGCAAAATGTCTTATCTTAAAACATGGGCTTCAAGCCCAAGAAACAGTTTGCCGATTGAAAGCCTGGCATGATTAGTGCCAGAAATGAGAGAGTTTCAGAAGCGTGAGATACACACTACTATAAAAGTGTAACTTTGCAGGACAGCAACAGGCACATCTCCTCTTACACAGGCAGCTGCTCCAGAAATACTCCCTTGTTTACCGCCGGCAGTGCGCGCACAAAGAGCGCACGCCTCCGCTCCTGCGCCGCGTGTAACGAGGGGGTGCGTGCCTGCCCAATCCTCCTGTCAGCAGATCTTCTCGGCTTTCACTTCTTCTTTGCTACTTTGCAAACTCTCAGCTATTTTTTCCCAAGCTGTAACACGGGGGCTCTTGGAGATTATTGCCATTCTCCCCCTGCCTGTCATACACCTTGTTTCCAAGTATGGTCACTATGAGGGGACTGTCGCTTGGAGCCTTTGTGGAAAATTAATGGCAGACAGGAAAGGGCAAAAAAGACAGGACAGATGGCTCTGTCACCACCACCAGCCTGATGCCATGAGAGCTCTTCAGTGCCTTTGCAAATGCCACTCTGTTCTACAGACTTACTCTGAAGTTGATCCAATTGCACCCTTGGCAGCTGTCTTTCTTCTTTTTTATAAGATTTTTCCTTGTCCTTTGACTTCCCAGGCTCATCCACGTGGTAAATTCAAAAGGTCAGTTTTTAAATTAGTGACCGGGTGCTGATGGTTTGAAATACTGTTTAACTATAAACCTATTGGCATCTTGCTAGAAGTAGTGTTGAATAGTGTTGTTAATAGGGCTTGTTTACTTGTTGGTTAAAATCCAAATCTAGTCAGCTGAGACTCGAAGATGCAGTGAGTAATCTTCTAATTCAAGCAAGCAAATGGAGTGATGTCACCCCTCTTTATTCTTTAAATGGCATTCTGTCTAGTTTCACTTTCACAGTGAAATACACACCCGTAGTATATTGGGTGCACATTGGGAGCACAAAGAGATGCCTCTCCTTATGTGAGTGGTGCCAGACAAATCGTGGTTTGTTTTACGCACATACTTGATGAAAGATATGCTTAGGATTTTATGGCTTTTAAACAGGGTGAATAAATTGTGTTGTGATGCCAGGACATACAGTCCGAGTCTGCAGAGAGAAAGTTAATCCCTCTGAAGAACTGGGGTTATAATCTCTAGTTTTGTAGTTTCAATTTATATGATTGTATTTATAGGAGAAGTTCTACATTGGATACATCCCAACATTGTTAGACAAGAACAATTCATGTGTTTGCAAAGCCTGGGATGTTTGTACAATTTTGTTAATTTGGGGAAAACATTTACAGGTTCGGTCAAAATTTTTAAAAAGGGAGAATTAGCCTAATGACCAGAAGAGCAAGCGTCATAGTGTGATTCAGGGTGGAGCCATTTGTCTAAATGTGAAAATGTGTAACAGTCCCAAATTTACAGACAGTATTTCGCCCTGGCCACTGGATGTGAGGCAATACCTGAGATCTTGAATGTTGCAGGAACATTAATGGGAATTCTGAGGCAGAAGCAAACAGACCATCTCTCACAAGGGATTCTTGCCATTCCTGTATCTCTGAAGGTGCAGGCGATTTCCCTAATACCAGGTATAGCCCCAGCTTGATGCCAGCTTTTCCCATGGTGGTTTTGTGTTGCACACCAGCACTACTGAGTACTGGAAAGTTCTTTGCTGGAAACCTAGTGATGGATTGCTTTCAGGAAGTCAGCTGACACCCACCTACTGCAGTGGAAGAGCTTTCTCAATTACTGTGAGTCTGGAGGGTGGGGGACTGCCATCATGCCACTCTATCAAGCATAGTCAATGATGTCATTCCTTATGGAGAAGCCTGCTATTTCACATGCTCAATTTTTTTTTGCCTAATCAAACTCATCTTCAAGATTGATTCAACGAAAAGTTACAATGTTGAAGTTTTAACATAAAATGAAGCACCAATCTGGGCAAAAAAATTACTCACTCTGTAGCAAATGAGTAACCTACTCATAGTCGTAGGTTACAACTATGCCTGAATATGAAGTATTAAAAGAATCTACAGGATCTGCCTTGAAAACAGACCTGAAGTAACTGAGCTTGCTATGTTGTAGTACAGAAGCTGGCAGCACCAAGCTTTTTGACTTTGATGCACATGTCAAAGACCACTTTCTGATAGCCTGCAACAGGGGTAAACCCTGTTTTTATGAAAACAGAAGCTGAACAAGGTATGTAGCAGCAGGATTTCAGGACTATTAAGGATGAAGCACTCTTCCTATCATAAAGATGTCATTGATTACTTTTCTAGATTCACCTGAATCATTCAGTATTCCTCTTGGTTTTTGAGCAAGAAGATGTAGCTGAGTTATGCTGTTTTCAGCAGATCTCACGTCTTCTTTGTGTTCAGACAGATTGGAATGAGACCAGATTTTGTCATTTGCATTTTACAAGGTAAGAAGCTGTACAGTGACAATGCCACTTATGAGGTTAAACAGGGCAAGTTGCAAGTCACTGTATGTCAACATGTCTGTTTAACAAAAGGTGGTCCTGTCTCATCTGGGCTTCACTGATATGTCAGTGCTCAGTGCCATCAACCATAAACATGCTGCTCAGATGCAAAGCATGCTGTAGACTTCACTATTGCATCTGTTGTAACCAAAACAGGGTCCCATAGTCATCTACTTCCAGGCCTGGAAACACCTGTTTGTGTGTTCTGCATCCTGTCCTAACTTTAGTCAGAGCCTAAAAGCAAAAAAAAATTGCTGAGAAGGGCATAAAAACCTAACTGCTGTCCAATATTCACTCTTGGTAGTGGACCTGCTGAGTATGGGAGGTGCCTTGCCACAGTCCTTCATGAAAGAACTTGGAACTGTGAATCTAGATATAATTTCACATCTTATACTGATGAAGCAGGCAGCATCCACACTCCCTAAATTCACTGAGGGTCATCATCTTTGTCTTTTCCAGGATGGAACAGTATATCTACCTTCCTTTCCTGATATGTCTCATGATCTCTGCTTTTTTTCCTTCTCATTTTTCTTGAAACTTTCCCCAACACATTACCCCTACTCCCCCTCTTTGACTGCTTAAGGATTCTGTCCTTCCTTTGTCCAGCTCTATAACTTGGCTTTCTCAACCGTGGCCTAGATTTGGTATTTCTACTTGTTGTCCTTGCAGAATATAAATAATAAAGTGTTGTAAACAGAAGACAAGCATGAGACTTCTGTTTTTGTATGTGGAGGCTTTGTTCATGTTTCCACCTGCTAGATATCACTTAGACATATCAAAATGCCTCAGATAATTTCCTACTAATACGTTTACTTGTCAACAAATGCTATAATCCCCTCAGGAAAGTTATGTAATGATGAATGGAGGGAATAGTCCTCTGTAATCTTCATGGGAGGACAGACACTGTGCCATTCCTTAGCTTCTCTTTCACATCTCCGAGGCGTGGCCTCCTTGGCAGTTTTTAATTCTTATTTTGTGTTCCCTTTTTATATGGCAATAATTATATGTCACCACTGTGAGATCTCATGAGATGGCTGCAGAAGGAGTTTAGGAATATCAGGTTCTTAGGCAATCCACAAAGCCTAACATGAGCTTACATTTTCCAGGCTGCAAGCCTGAGTCAGGTGCTTGATGGAGGGTAACCAAATAGCATCTGCCAACTTAGAGAACATTTTGAAAAACAAAGGTGTTGTTAGAGTAAGCCTAGAATTATTTGCACAAAACTGGACTGCAGTTCCACCTCTTGGCAGGAAGCCTTGGTGCTGTGAAGAGTCTACACAAGGTCTAATGAAAGAGTAGGGCAAATAAAAAGTACTTTTTATTTTAATCATTTCATTTACCAGATAGATGAGGAAATAACATTTTTCTAGAAAGACCCTCAAATCTGAAGGTGAGATTTGAATTTTGGTGGTGATTCCTGAGTGGCAATGTGTGGATGATAAGCTAAGGATAAAGACTCTCGGCTTTTGAAAAAGACAAATCCATTGTGAAGAGGGAGACAGAGACCCCCTACTTAAACAGATTCAGCTGGGAATAAAGTATGTGCTCCCTGGACTGCAGGCTAGAAAGGAGAGTGCTGCTTGGAGGTATAGCCAAAGTGGACCAAGAAGAGCTCCAGAAACAGGTGAGGGCAGACACACCGCCTTTCCCCTCAGCCATGTCTCCTGGTTTCTCCTATTTCCTACTCCACTCAACATTCTGGAAGAGCCATGCAAACACTGCCAGTGTTGTGGTCAGAGAAAAGAAAGTGGAGATTAAAAAAATGGATAAAGTCTCTCCATGTTTACTACCCCCAAATTTAAAAGTAACACCCATGAGCTACTACTGCAGATTAACTGGAGACAGAATGAGATAGCACCATCTCTCTTTTCTGCTAACAAAAAGTCTGTATTGATAAGCAGAGACCAAGATCCTGCCTTTCACAGAATGCCATCCTGTGGATCAAAAGTGATGTGGAGGCAAGGACAGTCATATCACAGTGACAGTGGACCCATCCTGTGCCTGCCTGACAAACAACTGCCTTGTACTCGTAGTCTGGGGAACATAGAAAGACATGGGCTGTCCAATCTAGTGCCTTCCCAGACATTTCATCAGGTACACTCTGTTGCAGCAAGAGCTGAAAATAAGGTCATGCACAGTGACTCAGAAGTCACATTCAGGGTAAGCAAATATTAGAGGGGAGGGGGAGAAGAATGGGGCTGATGCATAGCCCTGGCAGAGAAAGTGTTAGACATGAGGGCTATAAGAACACGACATACATATGACATTTGGAATAGAGGAAGCTTAGAATAGACAGGATACCTAGGAGGACAGGAGCAAGGTGTTAGATACCAAGTTATTAAATGTCAAGTGAATCGAAGTGTCTTCTACAGCAGGTTAGGTGTGTGCTAATTAATTCTGCCTGTGTCAGCAAAAGGGGTAAGAACTTACAGTTGCTCTTAAAAAGCAGCTTCATGAGGTTGAACATGGTGACTCTATTGCCTACACATTTAGAGCAAGAGACATGGTTTGCATGATGTGATGTTTACAATGCCTTTCTGATGCACGTTTAGGCCTTATGAACAATAAAGGGAAAACTTCTTAAAGTGCCCCTGTCCATGGTGGGGGGTTGGGAACGCCAGAACTTGTTGATCTACAAGATCCTTTACAACCCAAACCATTCAATTCTGTGATTCTAAAACCATGGAATCTGTTACTGAAATTGCAGAATAGGAAATCAATGCAGTCAGACTATTGACTTGAATGACTTCTGTAATAGAAGAGAACTTATCAAAAGGCAAAGCTGGTGTAAAATGTAATGTGTGAGTGCAGTCTAAGGAAAAATGGGTGGTGAAACACCATTTCTCGCCTGAGGCAAGATGCAACCAAGGGCATGATTACCTCTAGGTTTGCCTTCCTGCTCGCTAGAACTGTACTGTTTCTTCATTCATGCTTACTTGTTCTCTAACACCAAAGGTGCAGTGCTCTAATATTCATTGAAAAACCTACATTACCACAGCAAATTCATGGATAACCAACACCTCTCACCATACAACTGGCTCTAGTATTCCAAAAGAAATATTCTAAAAGGGAAGACAGCTGATTCCAATTTGATTTGACTCAATGATCTTAGAGGTCTTTTCCAACCTTTAGGATTTTATGATTCTAAGATTTTATTAATCCATTTGAAAATGCTGTTTAGCTACCAATCCATGAAATTGGTTTTGGAAGAGCTTAAGAACCAGAAAAATCACATTTACATTTCAGGGCTATAGAGCAGTGAAAGTCCCAGAAACGTTCACCAGCAGTTCTGAACATGAAAAAGAAGTTCCTCTGGTCAACCTAAACTTGTCACTTCTTGGGAACAGTTCCTTGAGAAGTGGGCAAAGTGAAGTATAGATTAAGGATCTCCACTCTGCACAAGATCTAAGCAAAAATTGAACTATGATAATAATTCACAGCAGATTACAGGTGCTGTATTAAAATTGCTTTTCTTTCCTCCATTTCACCAGCTCCCTTTGTCAGGAATTATGCAGGGAAGGGCTTTTTTCAGGAAAGGATTCTCTTGATGGTATGTTTGCAGGAACAAATGTAAAGAACAAACACTTCTTTAAAACAATACCTCCATGATAAGTATACTACACTGTTCTATCAAACCAATGGAAATAATTTTCCCATACTTCAAAGTGGCCCTGGGAGTTCAGAGTATCACTTGGCCACCATAAACTTTTATTATTTGATCTGACTCCTAAAACACTGGCAGTTGCAATTAGTCAATATATGTATCCAGAAAGACAAGCGTCAATAATGTCAGCCAAAAGAGATACGTGAGTAGCTTCTGTATATAGATGACATTTGTTACTACTGTGGAGACTGAGATGAATAGCTGTGTGTGAGTAGGATCTTCATGTCTCCATAAGAGCACCTTAGTGACAGTTTGGCCATCTACATCTGTAGACATTTTTAAATATTTCAGGAAGCCACAATCAGTGTGCTGTGAATTCACTGAGCAGACTCAGTCTACATTAAACTCTTGCCATAGGAAGGACAAAAGAAAGCAGGAAACAACTCAGAGGCATCAAGAAATAGCAGCTGGGCCAACACCACTCAGGTCAACCTGTAATAGAAAGTGGGGTAAAAGTGAGACCCAAGAAAGGATAAAATAAAAAAGTACAAAGCCCTCCTACTCAATGAAACCCTCTATGTTTCAAATTATTTAGCACCTCAAATCAAATACTTAATGTAGAGGGTATAGTATTTAGAGGAAGAATTAATCTTAGTAGGGAAACAAAAGATAATGTGGTCCCATTGCCAAATGCAGGGAAGCCCTCAGTTACGAGGACATTGAGTAGCAGTTACTGATACCTTCTATGCATCGATCTTCACTGGCAAGACCAGCCCTCAGGCACCTCTGACCCAGGAAACCAGAGTGAAATAATGTTGGAAGGAAGACTTTCCCTTGGTCAAGAAGGATTGGTTTGGAGACCATCTAGGCAAATTTTGTATCCACAAGTCCATGGGACCTGATGGGATTCATCCATAAGTGCTGAGAGAGCTGGCAGACTATAGCCAGGCCATTCACAATCATCTTTGAAGAGTCAGAGTTCAGGAGAGGTGCTTGAGGACTGGAAGAAAGAAAATGTAATCCCAGTCTTCAGAAAGGGCAAGAAGAATGACCCAGGGAACTACTGACCCATCAGACTCATCTCAATCCCTATATCTCTTTATAATAATATCCCATCTCTATCCATATGAATGACAAGAAGTTGATCAAGAGTAGTCAGCATTGGCTCACTACAGGTAAATCCTGACTGACCAACCCAATTGCCTTCTGTGATGTGGCAGCTACCTGGATGGAGGAGGGAGAGCAGTGGCTATTGTGTACCTCGAATTTAGCAAGGCTTTTGGCACTGTCACAACATTCTCCTAGGCAAACTCAGGAAGTGTGGCCTGGATGAGTGGACAGTGAGGTAGATTGAGAGCTGGCTGAACAGCAGATCCCAGAGGGTCATAATCAGTGGCACAGGGGCTGGTTGGAAGCCTGTCACTGGTGGTGCCTCCAAGGGTCTCTACTGGGCCCAATATTTTTTAACTTATCCATCAATTACTTGGATGAAGGGGAGATGCCTCCTCAGCAAGTTCTCTAATGACCAAACCTGCAACAGCCGATATTCCAGGGTGCTGTCCAGCCCTTCAGCGGGACCTCCACAGGTTGTAGAGGAACTGTCTGAAACTCAATAAAGACAAATGCAGGGTCCTCACTTTGGGAAAAACAACTCCATGCACCAGTACAGGCTGGGGGCTGACCTGCTGGAAAGCAGCTCTGAGAAGGACCCGGGGATCCTGGTGGACAGCGAACTCTTCTTGAGCCAGCAGTGCGTCCTTGTGGCCAAGAAGGCCAATGATGTCCTGAGCTGCATTAGGAAGAGGATTCCTAGCAGGTCAAGGTAGGTGAACCTGCCCCTCTACTCAGCCCTGGTGACACCACATCTGTAGTGCTGTGTCCAGCACAGTTCTGGACTCCTTAGTATGAGAGAGACATGGAGTTCCTGGGCCTGGTCCAGCAGAGAGCTACAAAAGGAACTAGAACATCTCATGAGGAAAGGCTGAGGGATTTGGGCTTGTTGAGTCTCAAGAAGAGGTGACTGAGAGGGGACCTCATCAGTGTCTTAGGGTATCTGAAGGGGGGTGCCAAGAGGATGGAGCCAGACTCTGCTGTATGGTGCCAAGCAACAGAACAAGAGGCAATGGACAGAAACTGATGCACAGGAAGTTCCATGTGAATGTGAGGAAGATCTTCTTTACTGTGCAAGTGACTGTGCATTGGAACAAGTTTCCTAAAGAGGTTATGGAGTCTTTCTCATTGACATATTCAAGCATCACCTGGACACAATCCTGTTCCATGTGCCCTAGGATGACTCTGCTTGAGCAGGGAGGTTGCACTAGATGATTACTGTAGTCGCGTCAAACTATACCCGTTTGCACACGCTTTTTGAAACACTATATTCTATTCAATTAAAACATTTTATATGACTTGACTGAAACATACAGACCAAAATATTTAAATCTTAAGATTTAACATCTCACCAATGAGGATGTAATTATAATCACAAACAGGGTCCAACTCTGTCAGTCCTCTAACCCTGCTCCGCTTGGTCACAATCCCTTTGCCAACTGGACAGGTCGCTTCTGCCTTGCCTGGAATTTTCTTGATCTTCTCTCCTGAGTGACAGCTGTTGGCACCCTGCAAGCATGGGAATTTGCTGGCATATTCTTCAGACAGAGAAGATAATGGAGACAGAAAAGCCAGGTAAGACCCTGCTAACTGAGAGTGAAGAGCACTGTAAAGAGAAAGAACAGGGAGGAGGTTTTTCCACCAGACCTGAAGGTTTAATGTTTTATTTTCTGTACAAATAGTAACCAACCCATGAGCCATTTTCTGCCAGGACCATATTGATAAACCTGACTGCAGTGGCAACGTGTTAAAGCACCCACACATGTGCTTACACTCAACAATATGTAAATTCAAGTACCAACAGTCACAGCCATTTCACCATGGTGCCAAGTAGAATGCAGGAATATTGCAGACAATCAAAAAGACTAAATTACTTCCTTGGGGTTGTGGCTAGTGCTTTAGTCCCCAGATCCTTCCATCTGGCTCTGCCTAGGCTTAATTAGAATGAGAATCACACTGGGTGCAGACCTGGAGTCAGCTGCACATCATTGTGCCCTGAGCCCAAGACAGGGCTGGGAACACTGTGCTGAAGTGTCTGACATAGATCTGCCTCGGCATCCTCCGATCCACTGCACACATTGTCACACCTGAGTTGGAACCTGGAGTCTCTCTGCCCCTGCAACATCTTTTATACCCACAAAGATTAAGCAGCCCACGAGTAACAGATACACTTCCTGTTGCTTAAAAGCTTTTGTTAGAGTGGAGTAATTTAAAATACCAGACTGTTAATAGCAACAAACATTTGCAAAAGCACATTTTGTTACTGCTCCATTATTTAGTAAGTGTATTTCTTATTAATTTCAAGTATCCTGCTTTGTGCTATTACTGAAGATCTCTTGGAAATTTCTGCTTGAGCAACGTATCTCAGGGACAGAGGAGAGGAGAGGAGAGGAGAGGAGAGGAGAGATGTATTAAATTGACCTGTTAAAAGTTTTAAAAGGCTGACTTGATTGGTTAGTTGTGCAATGCAAGGGCCCATTACATGACAGGAGGGATCAGTTTGCAGGACACCACCATCAGACTCCTTGGTTCAGTGTTGTTATTGAGCAACACAGATGTCAAGGGTGATGCAGGAAAGCTACAGTGCCTAAATGAAAATGCATGTTCATTTCTTAAGCTCTCTGCAATTATTAAGACATCAACCGCTACCATAGCCTACTCACCCAGCCTAATATTCCCTGACTGATTTCTTGGGTATACCTCAACATGTAGAAAAGGCTTAGAAAGGGATTTCAAGGACAGCCAATGATCTTCATTAATGGATTCAAGGAGGGTATCTCAGGCTCTAGGGAAGTACAATAAAGTCCAGCGGACTGTATGAGACCTTGACAGACAGGCTGCCATGACCAGTGTCATTGGCCAAGCAGATGAAGGTAGGTGTGATAACAGCAAAACAAGTATAATGTCTATAAGAGTACTGCATTCAAGCAAGTCATCCAAATGTGCACAAACATTTTGAATTATTTGTTTCTGACAAATGGAAAATGCCTCCTTCTTAACCAACTAGTCTATTGCTGTTTCAATTGGAAATAAACTTTCCCAACAAAAGTATGGCTCTGTGTAAACCAGATGTCCTGGTTTGTTATTCTCAGAAATTTTCCATCATGCAACTGCATCGTGACAGGGTGAGGAACGATGGCTATGGATTTCTACCATGAAAAAAATAATGGCATAATCTTCTCTTTAGCAATCATTATAGGAAGTCTTTGGTCAGAAGGAAGCCAGAAAATCCTGCTAAGTCTTCTCCATGAAGTAGATCAGCTGCCATCTGAATTATAGTAGGCCAAAATGATGAATTACATATGGCACTGACATTAAGTCTTGGTGTGTCTAGCTCTTTTCTGGTTTTTAAATATGTCTACCCTCTGTTGGAGAGTCAACATGTGTTGTCACAGGTCAGTTGCCTAATTTTAACCACTAGTGGGGCTTGCTTATCCTGGGCCAGAAATAGGAAGCCGAGTGATGGTCATATGTCTGACAAGGAGCCGGGCAATGGGCCAAAACACATTTGAGCTGGATGGAATTTCTTGCCACTGTGAAAATGCAGTGCTAAATCTTCCTCCCCCACTCGCCTCTTTACACACAAGTGGATCCCTCTAGTACAGTGAACTGTCACCCGAAACTAACAAGGAGGATGTGTCTCCCAGCAATCTGAGCTTAGGTCAAAAGTTCACCACTTGCCAGCCCCCTATGCCAATTTGGACCAAGATTTCTGGAATGGTTAGAAAAATATTTTAATGTAATTCACCTTGCTATGCTATTTCATTAATAACCTCTAAAAATGCAAAGAGTGCAGCCTTAAAATTCCTTGACATCCTCAGCATATGACTAATAATAATGAAACTTTCTTGCTGTCGGCAGAGCCGCTCTGTTTTCCCTGGAGTTTCATGGAGCCTTTAGCAAATGCAGTACATTTGCCATGTCCATTTTTTACAGCATAGTAACTGCTGTTCAACCAGGCTTGCCTCAGCTGGCTCTTTGTCCACCCCACCACCCTGCACTCTCCTTTCTCCCTGCACTGTGCTATTTTTCTCACAAGAATATTTTTTACAGGCATAGTTTGGACATGTGTGAAATACTCTTTTACACGTTACATCTTTCTTATTTTCTCTATGTTAGTCCTGAGTCCAGCCTCTCACTCTCTTCCAAAATATGTCATCCATGCAAAGCATGGAATTGTTACCAGCCCGAGACTGTGTGTGCTGAGTGAAAAGGGCTCAGTCCTCAGACTGGGACAGACCGTATCTGACATGCCATTATATAACATGAAACCAGTGTATACAAGACTGTCTTTAAGAGTACATTTTACAGATATTCTCATCTCTATATCTTGCTTCAAGCATTTCTTTCTAAATTAGCCTTTGGAGAGTCAGTGGATCCAGAGACTCTGCTCACTGGGGGTAAATCCAGGGCTACAGGATTGCTTTCCAAGTCACGCCTGCACACAGGCTTCTAGGACCAGGACTTCTTAAAACACAGGATAGTATCTAGAATTAAAGTAAATCTAGATTAATTTTTTTTTCTCTTTGCTCCTGATTTTGGCCCAATGGCAAAAGCAGAGCAAAGAGTCAAAACGTTTTTATTCTCAACACCTCCAAACTAGTAATGAAACAGAAACCACCTCCTCATATTTTTTTAAAAAGCCTGTAGCAAGGCACAATTATGGTCCATACAATGTACTCCCTATCAGTCCTTGATAGGTCTGTCTCTGCTGCATACCCAAATCTAACAGGATCATGTTCCACATCTTCCAGTTGGCATGCAAGTATTTGGAGATGCCATGCTAGATGACTGGAATAGATCCCTTTACCCTCCTGAAGCCTCCTTTGGACCTGGGAGGTTTGCAAAAACATGTTTTTTTCTTTGAATCTGATGGTTTCCCCACCTTAAGAAGCAGTTGAGAGCAAATCAAGAGTGCTACCATAAACCATGAGAGGTTGTAATCCAAACATGTTCCCTCCAGCAAGCTTAGCCGGAGGAACAGTTCCCTGAGGGCTGCCCCTGCCATGACCTATTGCCCAGCCACTCTGTTTTTTATCCAGAGATCTGTTCATACCACACACTCACTCCACACCAGAGGCAAACAGTCAGGTTGAAAAAAGTGTAGGAAGGAGAAGTGACTAAAAACTATTTTTATAGCTGGATGACCTTCCACTGCATTAATTATAAGTTATCCCTTTCCCAATGAATCCCATTTCTTTCCTAACTGAGCCCTGTGCCTGTCTAAATTAACAGTTCATTTTTAGATTAATGTTGTGCTATATGCACTGAGAGTTTATTTCCAAAAACTTCACACACTAACAGATGTAATCTCACCAGCACAGGTAAGACTGATCAGTGAAAGAGTTTTCCAGAGGTGAAATGAGAGTGGACTATTTTTTCCACAGTATTTCCATATTTGCTCAGTATTTTCCTATTTGTTCAAAAATTTGACCCAGGAAAAAGAATTGAAGCATTCCAACCTGCTCTAGAAATAAGCAAAAACTAAAGAAAAAGAAACAAAAAATTTATCATGACAGATTAATGACATTTGAAAGTCCAGAGTATTCATGAATAGATGCAAATATTTCTAGCCCCAATTGCCTTGGATTTTGTAATAAAAAAATATTGGATTTTGGGAGTGAATTTTTCATGGTATAGACATCATTTGATTTGTAGAAAACAGAGAGAGACAAGGTTTCCTCCAAAGGGTGTGCGCCACTGTTACACTTCCACCAGGCACTGCCACAGGAACATGAGCAGTGCTTTTGGGTTTTTCCACACAGGATTTGGCCAAAGTCTCCAATCATCCAGTTGTATGTGGTGAAGGACCAGCTGCAGTCTGAGGGGATTGGAAATGTTCTCTTGCAGGGGCTTTCTGGGAACAGCCACTTTCCATGACCTCTAGGAGAGAAAGAAAGGCCTGCTTCTGGCATCTTCTGGTTTCAGAAAAGTGTCAACTGCTGGCCTGGCCACACTCTTCATGTTGAGGCAGATCTTCAACTGAATGTTATGGTTTACAATTTTTTATGAAAAGCACCTCTTTCCCAGTTTTTAATGAATAATTTCATAGTTTCTGAAAATCTTCATCTTCAGACTTTCATTTTGGTCGTCAAGGAAGGAAAAAGAATATTTGTGTGCATCTATTATGTTTATATGCACATGTATGTGCATGTATATGTGCATACATGAACATGCATGCATTTTTTTAACCACTTTTACTGCCTTCTTCATATTCAGCGTGTCAGAATATATTTGTCTGGTGTTACATCCCGTGGGACTGATACACCAGTGGTATGCCATTCTGAGCAGTCACAAGCCCCATTTACCCAGAAAATCCAAATGTACCTGTATTGCATGCAAGCTGATCAGCGGAAAGTAGTCAATACATGTAAACTAATCAGTTAAACAGTCTTTTGAAAGAGCTGTGCATACAAGTGTTTCTTTAGGCTCATTCTTACTGTGCTTGCTGCTGGCCCACATTGCCAACCCCCAATCAGCATGCTTCTGGAAACTTCTGCTGAAAACCAAGCCTATTCCTGCACTCATTTTCTTCTCCTTCCCCTGCCTATAGCAAAGCATTTCCTTGTTTCCAGCACTGTTGCTCACTGAGGGTCAGGGAGTCTGTGAAGCTAGAAACCTCAGTGTACATGGGAGCAGGCTGTTAGGAGCATTTTTCACACATCAACAAGACCTGCCCTGTGTAGTTTTACATAGCATGGTGTGAGGAAAGTTTGTAACAGCCAGCTGGCCATCCACACCAGGAATGCTGCTTATGCCGGGCTGAGATGAGGGTGCAGCTTCCTAGGAAAATGTCCAAATCCAAACTGGGACTGCAGAAGTAAAGGACACCTGCTGAAGGCACACACAGATTGAAGTCTCACCAGAGAAACTGAAGGAACCACACAGAGATTGCCAGCTGGCTCCAGCAAAAAAAGGTGGAAATGAGGACTCTGGCAGAGAAGGGAGGTATAAGCTGAAAGTTCCCCCCTGCGACAGAAGGATCACCATCAGAAAACAACAGCATCAGGGAAAGCTCTGTCAAAACTATCAAATACAACAGAACTAAACGGTGATCAGTTGTAGTGCTTATAGTAATTAACATGTCATAGGGATTTTTAAAGGTGTTCCAAAAGTTGCAAGTACAGGTAGATTTCCAGTCCTTCTTGAAAATGAATTTTTAAAAAACGAGTGAAAAATGTTAACTCAGTAGGGCTGTGGGAAACGGGTGTTTTAGGTTTTGATCAAGTGTTTCTACGAAAGACAACAGCAACCTGGAAACATTATGAGTCCCTCAAGGAGACTGGAGGTTTTATCCATGGAATTTTGTCCATGAAACTGCTGCATATTAGCTTTCAGTCTACCCAACTCCCCCAAAAGACAAAGTGCTCTTTCCAGTCCTTGGCTTAGAAATTCTCCCATCATATCCCTTAGATCTGGAGGTTTGGCTTACAGATATTAGTTGCTCAGTCTTCTCTTTCCATGATATCCCTCTCAAATTGTCTCTGCTTAGGTATTTGATAATTTTGAGAAATTTGTATAATAGGCTAGTACGTAGGTAGGTAGATATTAAATGGATAAATAATCTTGGTAGGGATAGTTTAGCAGACACTTTAACTACACCTTTCAAAACATTTGGAGCTCTTCAGTGTGAAAAACATTGTATATATTTTGGGCATATTTCCATCTATACTTTAAATATTTTTTATTCTTTCTTAAAAGAAAAAATATTGACTCTTTTTGTTGATAAAGAAACTCGTAACCAATCTGCGTTTTAGGACAAATTGTGAGTACAGAAGAACACAGTTGAAGAAACAAGTGAGTTGGTAAAGAGATAATTGCCTTTTTACTAAGTCAGTGAAGATGGTAATTTTTTTTGCTTAGTGTTTTGTGTATGTGTGAAATCACTACTTTAGCATGTGCTCTCTGAGATGCGGAAGAAAACATAGTTCTAGCTAAAGCACATGTAACTAGTTGGATCAAACATGCAGTGTCAGAAGGCCCTGAATACCCTTTGAAAAATTCATTTTACCCTAGTGCCAGCTTTCTCTCATCTGTGCAAAAGCTGTGAGGCAGCATTACTGATTTAGGAGATTAGCACATACAATTCATGGAGTAGGAGTCATCTTGCTTATCTCAAATAAGAGGAGCATACAGAAGGGTGTCATAAGGCAGTTGCTTTTAGGATCTTGGTGGAAGGATCCCTGAGCAAGGCAAACAGGAGAACACTGAACTGATGGACCCTATTTCTCTGGGGCAACTGACTTTTGACACTGTGCCAGGACAATGCACAAAAGTAACATGAGAGAGAACTTGCAACCAACTTCTGAAGCTCCAGTGAAGAGGAAGAGACACACCCCAACCCGGCTGCAAGTAGAAAAGGAGCAGTGTAACCATAATTCTGCACATGCAGAATGCAGGGCAAGAGAGAACATTGCAGCAAATAAGTTATATGACATCTTTTCTGACACTGGCTTCAAGCACTGTAACTGCACTTGCAGGTCATTGGAGCATGGCACCTAGTGTGTTTTGCTGAATGATAAAATTTGTCCTCCACCATGAGAACACACCTGGGAGAGAGCACAACCCCCAATAATTGGTGTGTGGTTTCCCCTGGAGCATGGCAGCAAGCTGTGCTCCATGCGGGAAGAGGCAGGAGTGGGGTGTCCCATGCGGCAGGAATTTGAGGACTGTGTAGTTTGCTTGGTGCTGGAAGGCGAGAAGCTGAAATATGGTTTGGCACGTGCCAGCTGGAGAGACACGCTGAAAGACAGACTTCTGTCCTTGGGAGTGCAGGGCTGGGACAAAACACACAGCATCTGGGAGAGGAAAGAGCTCTAAGGGGTTCCTGAGTATCCTGATCTTCCTCTGGAGCATGGAGCTGATGGCAGGCTTTCCCCAACAGCTTTTTTCTTGAGTGTTTCTGATTTCCCTGGAAGTTACTCTCAGCCCCTGCTTCAGCTGCCTGGCAAGCAATTACCTGCCTGCTCCAGGAAGGGGCACAAGGGCTCCTGAAGGCAGCAGCATCCCTGCACAGCAAAACCAATAAAGCCAGGTCCCAGCCTATTCCCAGGCTGGAAGTAAAAGACCAAATCAGGACAAGAGACACACAGACTGCTAAAATTGTCCCTGTGATCAGCAATAGATGGTATAACAAAAATTGATGCCTTAATGGTGGGCAAACCAGTTTACTTATTGCAGCAGTTGTAGTATTTCAACAGACAGGGACACAAAAATGGCTTTGAGCTACCTTCCTGTTGCCCTCTGCATTTGGCCAGCTCTTCAGCTTTCATACTCTCCTTTACAATAAACCATACTCCCAACTCACCAGAGAACTGTCTGTATCAATTTCTGAAAAATGTCATTCAAAAATTATGGCAAATTCTGAGGCTAAATGAGTCCTGCCTATTAATTTCTTGTGAAGCAGCAACTCCAAGTATGTGCCAAACCATATGCTTGGCTCTTACCAGCTACATACGGAACTTCAATAAAAATGGATATTTAATTTTTTAATGTTTGCCTCAATTGGGTTATCTTTCTGAAATGAAAGTTGTGTTCTGTTACCTTGCTATAAAAACTGGATCTGCGTTTCAAAAACTTGATTTGTTAGAATAGTATCTCCATCAGTTTAACTCAGTAGACAAGAAGTTCTTTAATGCACATAGGTCTTCTTCAGCAGAGGTGTGAGAATGGCTTACTTTTTCTAAGCCCATAGCTATTACCTCCTGTGCTAGTTCACTGACTGATTCATAGGTACATGTAAAACTCTGCTGTCAGCATGAGAAGAGGTTATTCTTTAAAAAGTACAGTCATCCTGCATGAAAATCCCTGCGTATGAGCCCTGATATGAGCATTACAATTTGCCTTTGAGGGTGTGCTTTTTGCATGGGATTTCATTTCATTCACCCTTATTCTAATAGTCTTGTATACAAGAAAGGGCATGGGGCACAAACTACATGTCCTCAATAGAGTCTGTAATAAATTGTTATTTATTACAAATAAGTCATCTGCATACTAATGTCTTTCCATATTAAAAGAGGTAAATTTACATAGATACCAATACAAAACTAAGTCAGAATTCCCATCTGGGCTACAATATGACCATGCACACACTGTTTTTCAGTGGACTGGACTGCAATATGTAGATATTATGGAAATCAAATGATATATTTTTTTTGTCCCTTTCTCCCTCACACAGTGCATACCTGTAGGGTCAATATGTTTGTTTGTTCTTTTCTTATTATCTTCCTCTCTCCCTCTTGTTTATTTTTCCAGCCTCATTTCTGAAGATAGAATTGGATTTTGCAGCTGTGAGGATCAAGTTCTCTACTAAATATAACCATTAAAAAAAATTTAAATGTAGGATCTGTTCAGTTTCATAAAGTCAAGATATTTTCCAGACCCTGAAATCACCCCTATTTACACTTAACCCAGGAGCTACATTATTTGGGGCAATTCTAGGCAATGAGAACACAATTCCCTGTAGCATGGCTCCACCTCCAGTATTTTGCTATGAATTTTCTTTTTATTTTAATTTGCAATTTTGTCACTTAAAATATACTCTGTTACCATTTTCTAGTGGCATTCTGTCAAAGCTTAGCCAAATACACACTGAATAAAACAGAAGTGAAGCAGTGAGCCCCGTCTGTATGATATAATATTGCTCACTCTGAGCAATTAAAGCTTCCACTTGAGAAAGACTTAATCAAGGAAGTTAAATGGGAGCCTTTCTTTTCCTCATCCCAGCTTTATATCGTTGGCAGTATATTAAAGTCTGTACAGATGTTAAAAGACCTTACCTGTTTGTGCTCTGCTGAAAACCTGATTTTCTTGTTGTTTCCTTGCATTGAGCCACTTACTCTCTCAAGCTGCAGTCTTCCTCTGCCACCTACCTCCCTCTGTCTGAAATATTATCTAAAAGAGTGGAAAGAAAGATGCTTCTATAATGAGAGCATTTACAGGAATTAAAACCTTTGTATAAAACCGCTTTCTTTTTCAAAACAAAATGTGCAAAAGTACGATTGTGCAATCAAAATCACTGAGACTGGACATTGCAGAGGATCTATATATCGCAATTACATCAGGAGTTCAGTGCCTGTATTAATAGGTCTGGTGCTTAAGAAACCTCAAAAGAGTGCAGACAGCCTTTTTCTGCTTTCACATGAAAGCAATTTAAAAAAAAGTAAAATAAAACATGATTCCTCCTATTTTGTGCATGGAGGTGATTGTTAAGGAAAATTTTCACGGAAATTATCTTCCTGCTCTGAGCACAGAAGAAATATGTACTGTAGATAGTATATACAAATACTAAAGATATATCTTGGTGAATCTCAGAACATGCCAGATTCATCTTCTGGTGACTCAGTGCTGAGAGGGGGAAAGAGGTGCACACTGATTCAGTTCAGATCTGAATGTGCCAAAATACCTGAATCAGGAAAGCTGCTGTCTCTGCCTCTAAGGGCAAAATTGAGTCTGTTCCTATGCTGACTCGGGAAAAAAACTTCCATGAACTTTCCTATTGCGAAATCAAGCCCTAAATTCAGTGCATTGAGTGTGTTCTCAGACGTGTGGATGTATTCCCGCGTGACAGCTCTGGATTTCCCTCCCAGCCCTGCATAACGACCTCCTCATCTGCCGCCATCAGTAGAGGGGAGACAGGTGATGCCTCTGGCCCGTCAGGGCTGGGCAGGATGGCTGAGTGACACACACCAGGTGCTGCACCCTGGGCTGGGCTGCAGCTCCCCTGGAAACACATCAGGGAGCAAAAATCACCACATACATTCCAGCTGCTGCACAGCATGTCACCGGAGCAGACGGGCTGTCACATGCACAAATGCACACCAAACAGGATCCATACGCGTGGTTAATTAGCAGCTAACAGTTAGCTCTTTGAGGTGTAAGGGGAAAAAAAAGGAAAAGGGGAAAAAAGATCATACCTTCAAAGGAAGATCAAAATTAACTATACAAGCTCTCTGAGACTGAAACACAGGTTTTTCAGGACAGTGAAGGAGACAATTAAGTCAGTGATATGTGTCCTCTGATTTTTACTTTGTATTTTACTATCTATATTCACAATACTGATTTTTATCTTTAATGTCAGTTAATTCAGTATCCACAAAAAACTACCAAGACAGAAGCTCTTGAGTCTAAAGTCTTCTGCATTAATACAGACCCAGAGGCTGGACCTCAAAAACATCCCTGAGAACACCATGGTAACAGTTGCCAAGCCCTAAAAAAACAAAAAGCTTTTAGGGATGTGCAGCACAAAGACTGACAAGATAAGAAAGAGGAACAGCATTATCTACCTTCATTCATTTCAGCCAAATTTGACCCATGTAAACTCACAAGCAGTGCATTCAGCTATAAGTAAAGTGTGTGCTGAGTCCTACAGGCAGATTGAGGCATCAGACAGTAGAGAGCAGGAACAGGAAGACTAGTGAAACTGAATTTATCATCTCATGGAGGAGGCACGGCACAATTTAAGTGGTACACGCAGCAAACAGACATAAAAAACAAGAACCAAGTCAACACACAATCTACAGTATTTAGAAATATGACTACTGCCACATAGGAGGAGTATAGTATATGAACATTGTATAGGAATATTTGTATTAGCTTGTTTGTGGACTGTGCAAGGTGATCATCAGTAACCTTGAAAGTTGATATGAAATCACACCAATAAATTTAGCAGGTAACATGGTAACAAGAAGACTGGTGAGTAAAGTGAGAATTGAGACATTTGGCAATACCTGAGTCCATTGCTGAGTCTCTTGGCATTCTCAAGAACAAATAGCATATAAATGGAGCTGTTTGAAGAGTTGCACACTTATGACCAAGGAAGACAAGTCATGGAAAATGTCTTAGAAAGGATGACTGTGCAAGGCATCATGAGCAGGTGTCATGGGCTCACATGGAATCATCAGTTTTCAGCCTAGGTACTTGCAATCTCAGTCAGATATGTAAGAGTTTAGAAGAAATTCCAGGAGGGTCACAATACCATCAGCCCCTCAATCACCAAGCAGTCCATGTCTTTTATATACTTGTAGTATCAAAACTGAAAATACAGTGGGAGAGCACATCAGTGTGATGTCTTTAAAATTGTGTTATGGCAAAAAAACCCAATAGTTATAAACATCAGTTGCAAGGAAGGTGTTTTACTTTGTGTATACCTTCGACAAGAGAAATGTTAGAAAAATAACAAATTCTTGCCTCAATATTTTTAAAACAATGTTGAAAAATTGCATAGGTTGCAAATAAATGGTACAAAAACTATTAGAGGAATTGCAGTGGAAAATTAAGGAGCTCCATCTATTTTGGCAGAAAAAATATTATATGGAATAAAATCAATTTCATAAGAGAAAATATTACATACAAAAGGACTATTTAGATAAGTGAACTAATGCATTACATGAACCAACAGCTGGAGGCTAAAGCCAAGCCAGCCCAAGCTGGAAGAGAAAAACACTGAAGTCTGCTAAGCAGAGTGGCAAACGGCTGCAGTGAGGGCTGGATTCTCCACCCACCTCATGCTATCTTCTATTTGGAAAGTATGCCTTACTGGAAACAGTGAAAGTCTCCCTGAGCTTCTAAAGAAGTATATTATGAACAGCAAGAATGATATATGTAGTACGATTGGAAAACCAGAAATGTCCCTTCTGGATGATAAATACTTAATCCTTTCATTGAACGCGATACTCAGTGCTCAAACCTCCACACACCAGAGGCTGGCAGGCTAGCACTGGATATAGGATTTCCAGGGAAGGTGAGCAACAAATGTGGTCAGTGCTAACACGTTTTTATCCCAGTCTTTCTGAATGTTGATGTTCAGTTTCATGATCTGTTTGCTTGTCTGGTGAACCATTTGCAGTAGTACCCAATTCTTGTTTGGTAAAAAGTTCCAGGTTAGTTAGAAAATAACACTGACTTGCTTTATAGAAATGTTTTCTGAGGCAAGTGGTAACTTTCTGCATCTCACTGTTTATCAGAACCTATCATTCTTTATTCCTAACAAGATTTTCTTTTCATATTACTGCTCTGAAATATTTACCAGTGTATGGCTTAGGAGTAGGCCCATGCCAGTGCTGTGATGGTACACAGCCAGTTCTTAACCCATGTCCTTTCTAAAATTGTGCTTTCCTTTACTGCTGTCATAATTTTCTCTCTGAAGTAACTCAGCTGTTTCTTTCCAAATTTTTGTAATTCCTTATGTGACTCAATCCACCTAAAATTCTTTAGTTAAGACCAAGGAAGGTTGTTTTCATATAATTGTAAATACACAGTGAGATCATTAGTGAATATAGTTTCTGACCCTTGGTTTCCAGGATAATTCCCTATACCAGGACAAATTTCACAGATGCACCAAAGAGGCAAAATACTGCCAGCATTTTTGCATGAATGTTTGTATTGCTCTGCATTAAGACACTGAAATTTACTTGTGTCTTACACTGCATAGTTTTACAGTCAGATAACTGTTTGATAACTGAGACCTGATTGATTCCAAGCCACATCAGACCCGATTTTCCTAGCATATACTTGGATATGAGGTAAAATCCCTGAATTCAGCCCTCAAGGGGAGTTTCTCCAGGGTACACAAGCTTGATCACCTGCCACATTGCAGCACACAATCACACATGTTGCTATTACACCTTGGGTTTTTCCACACAAGTGAATGCTCAGCCTTGGCCGGTGTCAGGTCCTGCCTTTGCTATGGCACAGAGTCTTGGTGAAGGGCTGGTCCGAAGAGCAGGAAGGCATGCTGTGTCTTTGGAGCAGATGTTCATTGGACTTACCTTCTGAGAAATGGGCTTTTTTTGGTACCTTGCCCTGCACACTATTACCTTTGAAACAAGCACAGGTCTGTGTGTGCTAGGAAAGCTCCCTGCCTCTCACAAGCAGGGACACAGAGGAGAAGTGAGATCCCATTGTCCCAACTGAGATTCCTCAGTCTCTCACCATAAGGAGGGAAGGGCTGTTCTTTAGCTGACTGTTTTAATTTGGACACCAGCCACAGAGTGATTTTTTCCCACTACTGTGACTACTGTTCAGGAGAAATAAAATTATAGAGTATAAGTTACATTTCTTATTTTAAAGCGTAATACCCAGAGGTCATTCCCTTGTTTTCTTGACCACCAACACAAAATTGGTTCTGATGGGGGAAGGAGCACCACTGAGGCAGAGGCCACAGCCACAGTTTTTCAGGCTGCACTGAGGTATAAAAAACAAATTTCCCAAACTAGAATATGGAAAAAGAGATTTGTTTAAATATGAATGTTAACACTTGCACCTGGTGCAGAACATTGAAACATGCTCATTAGGCACTGAAACATGGTTTTGGTGAATGACAAGCATTCAAAACAATTTCTAGCAGTTGGAATATAAAAATTGCATTTTGAAGAAAACAAAATAGAGTTAATGTTTAGTTTTAAATATGAGGTTTTTCTGCTAAAATTAGTTAAAATATTTCCAGGTCTTCAGAATTCAAAGTGTTCATTGTTTTCAGATTTCCCCCCATACTTTTGCAACCAATCAGCACTTGAAAACTGAGTAATATTCTTTCTCTTGTATTTTCTATTTTTTTTTTCTGCTTTATTACAGGTGCTTAAAACAAAGCAAAATGCGTCTTTTCTCACAGTGGTTGTTACCTGTACCATGAAGCTGAACATTTCAAAGAGTTGATACTGAAATGAAAACTTACATCTCTATTAAAAAATGACTTGCCACCTATGCAATTCCTTTAAAATAAGCAGTGAAGATACATTCACCTATTTACAACTTTGCGTGTCATACTCAGCAGAAAGCCAGGGAGTAAATCCAGTTTACCTTCATGATAATTTGTTGTTTTGACATGACTTTGCCCTCGGCGTTATTTTAGTTTCTACTAAACGCAAAAGCATCGCCGTTCTCGGGATTTGTAATGATTCAAAAGTTTCTGGGGAGATTCCTTCTCGGGAGCAACTGGTTTTTCCTCCTTCGGTTTATCAGACTTCTCCACTCCTGTGGCTTTGGTGGTGGCATTTTCCAGGGGACGCCGGACTCAGTGGGATTTGGATGGGGTCACCCAGATCCCTGCCTTTCCCGGAGCTCCTCTTCTCCCGGGCCAGGAGCGAGGGCAGAGGAGGTGGGGGGGGCTGCAGGGACATCCTCCCCGCGGGCTGCGGGGCAGCACCCGGCACAGGAGGCACGTGGAATGTAATGAAATAAATGAAATAAAATAAAAAGCAGTGGGAGATGGTTTGACTCGCTGGGTAAGCCCTCATCTTCTGCCGAGCCCCGGTTTTCCCCCGCACCCCACCAGCCTCCTCCTTGGCCGAAGCTCCCCCTGCGCCTCCCGCCCCGCTGCTCCCGGACAGTCCCGGCTGCCAACGGGGGGTCTCCCTGCTGCCCCCGCCTCTGCCACCCGCCGGGCCCGGGGCTGAAAGTCCCCTG